>CABFWO010001094.1:194164-206980 GCA_902155825.1 Timema genevievae | reverse complement strand
GTTCGGATCCCACGTTAAACTGTAGGTCCTCCATTTCATATCACAATCACCCTACCATTGCACATTAGCGTAAGTGCGTATAGCCCGAACGAGTAGTAAGACGCGGTGCTAATAATAGACTAATAATAATAATAATTTTTAGTTTGATAAACTTTAGACTAATATTTCGCAAACCTTGCCAATATCGGACAACTTGATAAGCTTTCGATGTGGACCAATTCTCGCTAATCCGATCAAGCTTAGCTTTTATTTAGCTCGGAACAGCTCTTCTGTATATTCATAATATTATTAGCAATAACTATTTTGTCTCTTGTCAACTCTGCACCTAAACTGGTGATAATATCAGAGATAAGGCGTCAGGGTCTTGAATGATTGGGTCTCTGAGGTCAAGTTTCGAATCTCGGAAGCTTAGAAGGAAATTTTCTAAATTTAATTTTTTTTACTGTGATTTTATCACCCCCCCTCCCCCCACCTTAATGTTGATGCATACCTCTAACCACCCTTCCCATGCCCATTTCTTGATGAACCCTTGTGTTAAAACGTATAAACGTAAAACAAATTACACCTCTTCATATTTATAGGCCTACTATTTTTATTTAATATAGTTTAAATGTTTGTAATTTATGTTTGTAATAAATACTGTATTTCTTATATTTAAGTAAATTACCAAACATGACCATTTTTTACCTAGCCATATCTAATTATTTATGTATTTTAAATAACAAATCTAATTATCTTGAAAATAAACAAAATCTTTGATTTTTAATATTTGAACTCATTTCTCTTTCTTAATAAAAAAAACACCATTTAAAACCCACCCATTCCTAATTTTTTTTATGAAAAGTCGAGCATCGTTTACTTTCTTTTACATCAGAAAGAAATAGTCATAGACAACAGTATGTGTATATATATATATAGAAGTAGTACAGTAAAGAAAAAGAAGAATAAAAGTTCATTAATGGCGAGGTCGCCTACACTATTGTGTGACTTCTTTCAGAGGCCTTCATGGAACAATAGCTGATGCAAAATTCATAATACCATGTATATTTTGTCATGAGCAGACGTTTCGCTCAGGATTTTTTTTTTTTCTTTTTCTGACGTGCTTTTATTCTTCTCTTTTAAAAGTATTTTTCCTACCCTCCTGTTCTTCTGCCCTCTCTTGTCAAACCTCTTGTCAAACCTCTGCTCACTCCATTCCAAGGTAAATAATGTAAAGAGACTCGACAAGCCCGTACGAGTTTTGAGGAATGAGTTAATGATAAAAGATGATGTGGGAGGAAAGGCCTGTTTACACTTTCTCTCTCTCTCTGGGTAAAGGTTAAACAGACCAAGTTTATTTTTCCCTACAGATTACATGTCTTGCCTGGTTTTTCTTTGTTAAGGTTTTCGATTTTTATAAAATGTTACTAAAACTACCCTTCTCGGTGGCGTAGTTAGCCTAACGCGCAAGTTTTGTTGAGCTAGACCGCCGAGGATGGGGAGATCGAGGTTCTAATCTCAGTCGGGTGAACTAGGGGTGATATTTTCTAAGTGGTTTTCCACTCTCCCTCCACGAAAATGCGGGTTAACTTCCTCTAAATTCAACCATCCCAATTCCTAATCGATTAACGTAATTAGTACTAAATCGTATAACCCGAACGGGTAGTAAGACGTGGTGCAAAATAAAAAATAATAATTAATTGAATTTTATTCTACCATTAAAATGCTGTATTGTATTTTTATTTTACGTATTAGGGTACTTGATATATATTTGTTGTATTCAGAAGGTAGCACAACTTTTTTTCCCCCAAAAATGACGTCATGAAAGTTTATCAAAATATTCCTTTAGGTTAGCTATAGTATAAGTAGGTCTACAGTCCCATGGTAGATAATATGAAATGCTGTCAGAGACACACTCTGATCCAAAGCGTATCTCCTTTCCAACCCACAAAGATATTATTACCCCCACCCTCTTCCCTTCCTCCCTCATTTCGTGTTTTGACGAATTTTCCCCCTGCGGGCGTTCTTTCGCGCAGTCGTTGACGTCGACATTAATGACGTCACTAGAAGATTTAACGTCGTAGGACCTCGCGACCATTTCTTTTTAAATAAAACTTTATGTTGTCATTATTGATGATACGTGTATGATTTCATAGGAGTTGGGCATAGTTCGAATAACGATTTTTTATGGTCTCAGGTATACTTTGAATTCGAAAGTTTATGTATATTTTCAAATATTTAATAACAATTTTAAATATCAATAAATATATTAGTGTGAAAATAATGAAAAATAACACAATTGAGAACTCCATTCTACTACTTGGTCACCAAGTTGTTATAACATCTCGCCTACTGTCAGGGAATGTAAAACTCCAAATATATAAAACAATAGTTTTACTGGTTGTTCTCTATGGTTGTGAAACATGGTCCCTTACCTTACATGAAGAGAAGAGATTTAGGGTGTTCGAAAATAAAATGCTTAGGAACATACTTGACCCAAAAAGGGAAACTTAGAGCGGAGTAGGTTACATAATGAGAGTATCCTGGGAGTGTTTCACCTCACAAATACCTCTCTATTCTTGGTTTTCGGCTAAAAATTCGTTAAAAGGTAGTTTACTGGTGATTGATTTTCAAAAAGTCTTAATCTCCCTGATAATCAACTGTAAGATTGGCTCTCAAGATCCACAGCCAACTGCCTTATTAAACACTGATTTTTGTACATCTTGGCATAAGGTCGCTATTTATATCATTTTTGTTACTTTTAGACCCCAAAGCACTTTTAAAATTACTGTCAACTTTAAATAATCACCGCTATCTGAGTAAGTTTAAAGTGGGACGATAGGGATTGCAAATTAAGGACACTATTTTTCAGTTTTATAGCAAAAATTTTTGTTGTTGTAATTTATATCCAATATTTCCTTAGCATAGATATAATTTATTTTTACTCCCATGCTAATCTTCACAGTTCTTAAATATCGGTCAAGGGCGGCCTAGAATTTGATGATTTTTTTTTTGAGCACCGCGTCTTACTGCCCGTTCAAGCTATACGCTTATGTACTAATTACTTTAATGGTTTTAAGTATTAGGAAGTTTATATATAGAGGAAGTGTACCTGTGGAGGGAGATTAGAAAAACATTTTGGAAAAAACACAATCAGTACACCCGACCGAGGTTTGAACCTCAATCTTACCGTCACCAGCAGTCTAGTCTTCTGGCGAGAGTATTGCGTTAAGACAACATGGCCACCGAAACTGTTAAGAGAATTTTTTTTGTCTTGATTTAAAAATTTTCTCATCTAATGCTTAATATGTTCATGACAGATATTCACGAACTGTTGCGATTACTGCATTTAAACTCTATGTTTCTACCGAAGTAATATTATTGATTTATTTGCCAAAAATAAAGTTGTTTGCTATGAAAACTGCAAAAAACAACACAGACCTTTCACTCACGTATCCTTTCATCTCACCCTAAGCATTTAACTGCCATAGATCATATCTGTGGACATGTCGGTGAACTTTATATCAAGCTTTTAAAAGATCTCATTGAGTCGGTTAGGTCACGTAACGTTGTAATTAAAACGTTGGCGGTGCTACTTTCTTCAACCCCCTCAGGGTAAGTTTTAGCTACCCCTAGTTCAATCAATGTCTGCCGCAGCAAGGGATGGAGGAAGGAAAGGGGATAGAGGGGGGAGGGGAAGTTTTGGGGTAAGTTAAATTGCCTTGAGCCGAGAGCAACAGCTTCTTATAAAGTTTAGGGGGTTGCTCCCGCCCTGTTCCGCTACACTGCGTCAGTCTCCAACGGACCCGCAAACCCCTCGTTTCACTTTACGCGTAACCGCCAAATGCCTACAACAATACCTCGGATATTATCTACTACTGGTGAGGCTAGGGGAGTGGTTAGGACATCTGACTTTGTCTCAAGAGGTCGAGGATTTCCTCTTCTGTGGCTACACTGAAATTAGATGTGTACCCTTCTAACACTCGCTCACAATTACATTAGTGATTCTCAATCCTACCTCCAGGCGAATACTATAATCTCACTGATGAGCTTAGGAGTGCTGTTACAACGTCTGACTTTGACATATTAGGTAGAGGTTTCATCAACCCTTCTACTTTATCGCGTCCTTCTAACGGAGTGACCTTTAAGTTGCTACCGACTTCACCGGCTGGCGAAAGATGATGGATTTCCTTGGTGGGTGGCTGGTAGGGGGGGATAGCGGCGAGGCAGGAGGGGTTGGACAAAATGTGACATGCTTATCGTCACCAACCACCCATGTCACTGCCCATTCACTACTTTCTGATACTTTTTTCAAATCTACCCTTTGTTTATTATTCCTCAACCCAAGTGTAGCCCCATTTTCTCACGAATAACCGGCTGGCAGGCCTTTTTTTCTATCTGAATCCCACCATATAGTGGGTTTCCATTATGATAAAAGGACTTTCATAAATCAATTACTATGAAAATCGCACGATAGATCTACTTGTGTTATATATTTCCTTCCATCTCAAGCATTTGTTATAGTCTTAACATAATTTAAATTACCTCGTATATTAATACATTTACACCTTTGTGATTACCAGTGGGTACACGGATAAAGGTGTCAGACTCATACAGTCAGGTTCTTCTTAGACCCAGAGGTTGAGGATTGAATAACTTACTAGCTGGGTGTACTGAATTAGTTCATCTGCTATGTTTTTCCTTATCTTACTCCATTTAAATGCGGGTACATTTTATGTAGCAAAAACCTTACTTATACCATACACACTAAAGTTAAAAATCCTAATAGCATTCTCTAATGCTCCCAGCAGGAGAGTATGAGAGCAAATTCTATCGTGTACCGACACTGTAAGTCACATCATGGTATTAAGGCGGGAGTGTAGGGAATGCTATATAAGGTAAGTGTTTTAGCAGATTAAAAAAAAGCATTTGTTTGCGTCCAAACAAATCAAGTATCGGACCAGAAGAAATATAGAGTTTAATTTTCTTCACATAGTGATGTCAACAGTTGTTGAATATCGATCATGGATGTCCTGGAATTTAATGACTACGTTTTCTCTTCATGTAAAAAGTTCTCCGTCTAATGCTGCTATGTTCATGACAGATATTCAATAGCTGTAGATATCACCATTTGAGGAAAATTAAACTCCAAGTTTCTTTTGGAGCAATATTTTAATTATTTTAATCCAAATACTGCAAGAAGACTTAACTTTTCTCGCGTCCCCTACACTCTCACCTTTACTGTGTTTGAAGATACGAGTAGCCACATTTCGCGAATGTTTCTGAAACAAAGAAAAAAATATTAATTTTGGCAAGGAAAATATATTGCGAACCGAATAAGGGTTTTTAGAGATTTTTTTTACAGCCCGTTTGGGTTATACACTTATATACTAATTACGTTAGTGATTTTAGGGATTGGGAAGGTAATATTTAGAGGAAGCGTATTCACATTTGCGGAAAAGGAGAGTGGAAAACCATTTTGAAAACTAAAAAAACACCCCCCAGTGCCCCCGGCCGAGATTCGAGCCTTGATCTCCCCGTCATCGGCAGTCTAGTCCAACACGAGAGTAGCGCTTAGACCAAATGGACACCGATTCGGGTTTTCTAGAGAAATTTTCTGTGACATTACTCTACGAGGGTCTGACTGGAATTACGATGTGCTGCACTAATGAGAAATCACGTCTTGTGAAGTTATTACCTGAGTGTGGTGATGCATGGGAAGTCCTAACCCAAGCACCTATCCCCCCCCCCCTCCATTTTTACTTTTCCTCGACCCTTTGGAGAAATAAGTATTGTGATCGTAAAAAATAAATAAATTATCTAACGTTTCATGACCCCCTGAAACTGAAAAGCGGTTTTCACAATACCATCTGTCTGTATCTTGGACTAGAACCGAGACCATTTTACCGATTGGGCTAAAACTTGGTATGTATGGTTGTCATAGGGTTTCTCCGAATAATTTTTGGAATTAGATATCAAACTATAAAATTAAGGGTAGTTTACTGAAGGGAAGAAAAAATCAATTTCTCTAAATTTGAATTTTGTAGTTAGACATTGTTTAACACTAAAAAAAATAATAAGTTTTTCATTTTCATATAAAAATGACTTTGAGGGTACTTTCCATAAGCAGAAATTTCAAATTTTGATTATATTATTTCCTCAATTATTTAAAATACAAAAAACTTAATACTGCAAAGTTTTGGTACAACTAAATATGAAGCTTTTTTTTTTACTTGAAATATATTTCCCCTCCCCCCTCCAATCCCACAAATCTTTGAAAATTAAATTAAATGTGATGCTCTTTAACGGGCAGAGATATTACTCTTTTCTCAATGTTTCTATAACCGTATGTATAATTTTATTTATGCTCTTTGGTGGAGTGATTTTGCAACAATGTATATACATATATATATATATATATATATATACAAATATTTTGAGTTTTTAATAATTTTTTTATAATAAAAGAGAGAGAAAGTCTATGTGGTTCACTGTACCCTTTACTGGTATTTAATTGAGGCAAGCTCACTCTTCATTATAACTATTGATAAGTTGCGGTAAATAACTCATCTCGTAATCGATTAATCAGGAAATTGCCCACGTGGTTTACGCTCAAACCAGAAATCAAATCAAGGTACGGTTTTATTGCATTCTTCTCAACGCAACACGAAATTGGGTTGCACCTCAACCCTTCAGATGCCAAATAGTAGTTATAAGTCACTTTTGACTTAAAATGTTATTTCAATTCGTTTATCATTAATATTTTCAGTGACCAAAAGATTCAAGCCATTGATTTAAAATTATTAAATAGAAGATAATTTCATAAAATCAAATTAAATTGCATTGAAATTAAATATATATTTTTATTTTTTTATATCAAGAGAAAGTATTGTAATATTGAATTTTTTTTATCCCTTAACTATGATGAACCTTTAAATTGTAGGAAACAATGGTACATACTTTATCATATTGTGTATTATAGTTTGGAATTTTTTTAAAATTAGGTTTTCAGTAAACTACCCCAAAGTAAATTTTCCTCATAAAAACAAACACATAAACTTTTTAATTACAATGAATCCTATTCATTCATAAGCAAATTTCAAACCAAAATGTTCAAAAATTTTGAAAAATTTCAAATCTTCAAAAATATTTTTTTTATCTATTCTAAAAATATTCTAATTTGTAAAAATTAAAATGTATTCTTAATTTTCATGAAAAACTATTCCCAGATAATAATTTTGAACAGAATGTTTGGATACAATTTCGAAATTAAAAAAAAAATTATAATATGTCTTAAGTAAATTCTAGAAAAATAAACATACATTGTTATTGATCATGTAAATAGTCTCCCGATACCAGTTTTAGACAAAATCGTTTCGACTGTTAAAAAATATATAATTTTAGAAAAATCAGTCATAAATAAATTACTATAAAATGATTTTCTTAGAAAAACAAATATAAATAACTATTACAATGTGTAAAACTAACAGATACTCATTTTGAACCAAATATCTAAAGCTTTTTTTTTAATATTTAAATAAAGAAACCAGTCAAAAGTAAACTACTACTCTTAATCAAATTTCCCCCCCAAACCACCATTTAGTTTTATTTGTAATGTCAAACACTTCCCAGATATACATCCTAAACAAATTAATATAGCCATTTTCAAGCTACTTAAACATTTTGACAGTCATTCATCAGTAATCTACCGTAAGAAGATTTTTAAACCCATAAACCAAGTTAACAGTGTTATTTGGTAGTTTAAATACTCCTAGATATCCATTTTAAGCAAAATCATTATAGCCATTCGAAAAATTTGGAATTATAAAAAATCACTCGTCAATAAACTACCCTTAATTTAAGGGTTATACATTTTTTCTGCTTCATTTTTATATATATTTTATAAAAATATATTTTTAGTTAGTATTTTTGTAATTTTAACTAATTTATTTCACAACAATATTTATAAAAAGTAAGCATTACCAAAGTAAAGTAAATAAAAAGTAAGCATTGCAAAAATATAGCAAACAATACTCTATCGTAATATTGCCTATAAGGGACAAAATAAAAATTCTGAGAAATGTTCAACATTTACCTAATAAATAATTTCTTCAAACTGTGCCATGATACTTTAGTTATCTCTGCCCTTTAAGGTGGCCATAAACTCCTGTTTGAGAACCACCTGAATACCACATTCATTTCAGACACTGTCAACCTCGGTAGTCTTGGGGTAAAGTGGTCGGTCGCCTTAGGACCAGATGTCTGCAGGTTCATACCCAGCTGGGACCGATGGCTTTTTTCTTGAGAGTTAAAAATCCGTAGCACAACTTCCCTCGTAGGGGAAGTAAAGACATCTGTACCATGGCGATTGTGGCGTGTAAAATAACTCCGGAACCTGGAAGGTATATGAAAATACCTTCCCGGAAAAATTGGTAGGCCCTTTAACACACGCTCATATACCTTCTCGTATGCGGATATAATAAGTCTGTCCAGAAAGTGCACCTTAAATACCTCAAATAAATGAAAAGCTCAGACACTAATTATATTGTTCTATTATACAAATTTGAACATAGATTTTGTAAATTATTTTATTACGTTAAACATAAAGGTTATGAACGACTTCTATTTTTGGTTGATAGGTATTTAAAATGTAACTTAAAGAAAGTGCTTTTGCCTTTTCATGTACAAAGAAAGTGGTAAAACCATATAAATAATTTACTTGAGGATAAACATCCTGAGTGTACCTAGCCAAGATTCGAACCACAAACTCACCGTCAAAAAATAAATAAAAACAAGATGACATGGACGCTTTTGTCCGCTTGCCCACCGATGCTCTCTCAACCCTTGGATAGCAGCTAATTAGGTAATTAATACAGCTCTAACCAGACGCTGCATCATGGTGCGGTTTTCTGTACTCCACTTTAGAAAACAGATTAATTAAGACAAATATTTTTTAAAAAAATCCACCCAATTTAAATATAATTATTTTAAAATTAAATAATATTTGACTAATTAACTTCAGTGTTTTCAAATGAATAATGCAGGAAAATGCACCTCAATGTGATTTCTGGTTTGATTGTAATCGTGTGCCTAATTTTTCGGTTGAGATAGGCCATGAGATGTACTCTTAATGGGGATGCTTTGTTGGTGATAAAGTGCCAATCACACGTTGCACTTAGATTAAATATTGATCAAACATTTAATAATATACGAGTTTGGTGTTTGCCGAAATGAACACAAAGCTAGGACCCTAAAGAGACTTGTAAGTTTAAAAGTTAACGTTTTACACACTGAAAAGTAAAAAATAAATAAAAAAATCTGTTGATCATTAAGACCTAAATGTCCAGGAAACTAAAGGTAATTGATATAGGAGCGTGGCATAGATCTCTGTGAATCTAATGATATCATTTGGTAGAGTGGTCACAACACAAATAATTGTATTGGCATTTATATTTTCCTCTTTCCGTTTTTTCTACTACTGTTAGACATTTCCTTCCAAGAACGTTATAAACCCATAAACTCTCTAGGTTTCTGGCTTTTAGGAATTTCTGCTCAACTATTCAAATTTCCTTAAGCTTAATTGTTTTGACAAACACCTAATAGAGCAAAGATAATAAGACTTTAAACTGATATCACTAATTTTTACTGTAATAAAAATTAATTGAAATAGTGTTAAATATATTTAAAATTTATAAAAAGTTCATAAAGATGCGTAGATATGGATTGAATGGCTTTGAATGTTTTTATAATTGAAAATGTTGAATCTTAAATAAAACAATCTTAAATTTATAGACTAGTGTTGAAAATTTAATAGGTTAAATTTGTATTCAACAAAAAATGAAATATTTATAAAAAAGTATTACCTTATTGGAACACTTTAAAATTAAAGTGTAACAATATGGTATGTCACAGAGAATAACAAAAATGGTACAATTAAATATTACCTATGAAGTAAAATGTAATAAAAAATAAATGGCAATTATTGGTAATGGATTATAATATGCACTTAAGTTTTATATAAATGTCAATATTTAAAATGGATAGATCATGCAGTTTGAAATACAAGTTTTTTTAAAAATACAAGAAATGTTTAAATTATATATTTTTATAGAGAAGATTGTTTGATCGTTTAAATGTCTTATTTTCAAAAAGTAATCTTATGCTCCTTTGTTTCACAAGTTGGTCGAGGACCAACTGTTGTATTATTTCTTTCTAGAGCAGTTGAACATACTTGAATTGTAATCCAGTAAATTTGGGATATTCTTCTTTATGCAAAATCTCGACGTATTTAGGTCCACTATCGTAGGACCCTCTGTCTGCCCCGTTTCCGACCTTTTGCAGGGTTTTACCCCTTTTCTAATCTTTGAGACCATCGTGACCCCTTGCTAAACTACCAGCGTTCATATTCTAGTTTTAAAATTATTTGCATTAAATTTTAATACCCGTTCGGACTATTCAGATTTAATTACATTTGTGGGATTGTAAGAATTGAGAGAATATGTACCTTTATTTGCGTGAAGGGAGAAGGAAGGGGTGAACATTTTAGGAGGAAATCACTCCCACTACCCCCGGTCAGAATTGAATCCTGATCTCATCACTGACGATCCAAACGAGCTTGACGCTAATCCCGCATGCTTGATTTAATTATATTATAATGTCCAAACGCATTCGACAAAGATGTATCAATATATAATAATAAAACGATGCCTATTTGTATTTTGGAAGCTCTTCTAGCGGTGCCATTTGTCTAAACACGAGACTGCCACAATAAACTAAGTCAGCAAGCAACTATCAGAGCTGAGTAACCAAAAGGAACCTAGATAGTTGCTTGAAAGTGTTTTTTTAAATCATTTTGACCTCTTACATTTCTCTTTGAATTATGCACCTTCCTATAGTCATTATAATCCCTTTAAAAAGTAAACATAAAGCTTTAACCTCAACAAACATCGCGGTCCCACCCGAAACATTGCTGGACCCCCAGGTTGGAGACCACAGCAGTAGAGAGACTTCGCCAAACTTTATCTCCAGGTGGGAAATGTTAATTTGTCCCGGTGCTGGCGTCTTATTACATGTTTTTGCGCCGAGATGTTACTGTACACCCTCGGCAAAGTGAGGTTCCGTGTTCCTCCTTCCGGTGGCGCCAGGAAGAACTCTTCCTGTCTACTCTAGGAACAACGAGCCGTAATTTTGAAAAAACAAACCACGAGGTTTTTACCCCAGGGTATCTTCTGACGTGTTGTATTTACATATCACATAAGGTGGCTGGGGTCTTACTTTTGATACATCTCACTTGCCCGCAGTGGTGATTGAGAGGTACAAGGCGTTAGACCAGCAACGGCACGTAATAAATCTTACCGCGAGCGGGTGCACATTTTGGGGTGCTGCTGTCAACATTATAACTATTTTTTCTAACCCTCTTTGGTGTTCAAATTGTTTATGGCGTCACTCTTGCAATAGGCTGGACTATCGCTGACGAAGATATCGGGGCTCGAATCCTGGTTGAGTGTTCCTATAGTGGTTTTTACGTAATGGTTTACCACTCTTTCTCCATGAAAATTCGGGGATACTTACTTTAATTCAAATTTCTTTATTACTATCATATTAGAGCTACCCGCCTCGGTGGTGTAGTTGGCTAACGCGCTAGTCGTGTTGAGCCCGACTGCCGAGGACGGGGAGATCGAGGTTCGAATCTCGGTCGGGTGAACTGGGGGTGGTTTTTCCAAAATGGTTTTCCACTCTCCCTCCACGCAAATGCGGGTTCACTTCCTCTAAATTCAACCTTCCCAATTCCTAATCCACTAGCGTAATTAGTACTTAAGCGTATAACCCGAACGGATAGTAAGACGCGGTGCTAAATAATAATAATAATAACATATTAGCGTGCTTAGTACATAAGCGTGTAATTCAAACGGATAGTAAAACGCGCTGCTAAAGAAATCAATCAACTTCTTTATTGGCACGTTTAAATCTTTTTTTTAGCACAACGTCCTACCACCTATTTCGGTTGTACTCATAATGTATAAGCTACGCTAGTATGTTAAAGTTGAGAATGGTTAATTTAAAGGAAGCGGACCCACCTTTGCGTGGAGGTAGAATAGAAAACCATTTAGGAAAACCACTCGCAGTACGCCCAACTGTATTCAAATCCCCATCTCCCCTTCATCAATAGTCTAGTCTATTGCGATAGGTTCCCGTGTCAACCATAGAGAAGAGCTGGAAAACAGCTGAGAAGTGGCTAAGAAGTATCTTAGATTGGCTACATATTTTGGAGCCACTGGTTCGAAACAATGCTAGGTCTACACTATGTTTACACATTGACGGGCTATTTCACCCTGGTACTATAAATTGCCAGTCCCCCAGGATTTGCTGCTCTTTTTATTTGCAAAATCAGGGGGCTTTCCCACTGAAGTTAAGTGTTCTATCGGGGTTTTATAAACAGTCCCTGATTCAACCATTTCCACTTCGTTGATTTCAAACACTGCTGGGGGCTCGTTTGAAGTTAGTATGAATACAGTGCACACTATCTATGAACCCACATATATTTAATTTTAAATTTTCTGCATTGTACATAACATTTAACCCCCCATTTCCCCCTTTGAGCAAGAACTAAAACAATCTATTTACTTTGCCATCTTATCCTCCCCCTTCTCTATTTCCTCCAGACAAACTCTCGTTGCTTCAAAGTATTGCATTACACACTCTCATTACAACTCTTGTTACTGTTTCTAGTTCTCGTCCCCCCCCCCTCCCCGCCTCGCCACCACTCCCCTCATTTGTCGAAATGTAAACGAAAAGGGAACATTTCTCCAGAACAAACTTTTGTGCCCCTTCTCTCTC
>CABFWO010001094.1:181278-193778 GCA_902155825.1 Timema genevievae | reverse complement strand
AAAAAAGATCGGGCTCGAAATTTTGATAAATGTTTCATGAACCCTTGAAACCAAAAAGTGGTTTTCGCGATGTTGTCTATCTGTCTGTATCTTGAGTTAGAACCGGTACTATTTCACCGATTGGGCTAAAACTTGATAACTGGGGTTTTCATAAGGTCACCCCCCCCCCCCAAGGGTTTTTTTGGATTAGATATCTAACCCTAAATTTAAGGATAGTTTACTGAGGGGCAAAAATATAAAACATTGATTTTCTAGAAATTCGCTCCAACGATTTTGATTAAATTTTATATCTAGAAACTGTTGATCGCTATAAACAAAACGGCAGTTCTCATTTTTTCATGAAAATGACAGGGTACTTCAAATGAGGGAAATGTTCCATTTTTCATCATTTCTTCGCAACTATTTGAGATACGAAGCAACTTATCAATGTAAAGTTTTATTACTATTAAAGGTAAAAAATCTTTTATTTGAAATATAATTTTATATAGCCAATAATTTATAAGCTATAAGAAAATATATATACTTTTTAATTCAGGTCTTTGAAAATGCATTTGCTCTTATAGCTCTTTGGTGGACAAAGATGTTTCTCTTTGTCTATTGGTAACGTGTGTGCTCACTGAGTCATTGGTCCAGGGTTCGATTCCTGATATAGGCGAAAAAATTTACTAGTTAAATTGTGTTTTACCCTGAAGAATAATGGCTGTGATGTTGGGTGTTGTGTCTGCTATGGATTTATTTTAGTTTATAAGTCGTCTACTAATATTATCAGTAGTTTTGGAAAGTGCACGTTAATAGGCCTACCACGAATAATTTTTTTTATAAACTATTACTCTGATATTTGTTGTTAGATAGCACGTTATTGTTACAACCCCTTCATTTATTTTAACTGTTAGTCTGGGTAGCCTTAAGAGTCAAGTTTTGTAAGATTTAGTTCACTTGAAACGTAAAAATGACACTTTGTTCTGAACATATTTTACGATTTTTTTTTTTAAATCTTACAAGTTACTTTTGGTGAGAAGCACATACAACTTTTGTGCTCCACATTCCGTACACGCGTACACGCATATCTTAACTATTAGGGTAGTTCTAAGTAAGGTAACATTTAGAGGAAACTTACTCAAATTTTTGTACAGAGGGAGTAGGGCACTATTTTGAAAAATCTACCTCAAAATACCATCGAACCATCGATCGAACCCCGACATACCATTTCACCAGCATATCAGTTAGAATGAAACTAATAATTTAGTTACATCGATGTGGATAAAAAATATATCTAACTAAATTTTATATTGTTATTCGAACTCCTGTTTCCCCACTATTTTTCCCCCTAATTTATTGGGAGTACTTAACATGCTTTTCTGAAACAATGACGATATAAACACTTGACCTAAAAACACATAATTCAATCCATTAATCACTGTGGAAATGGGAAATAAAATACGAACACTTTTTTTGGCCTATATCTTGAGTTCCTGTTGATGACGAAAATTTTCTCATACTTTTCTTTTTTTTATGCTACAATAATTTCAAATAACTTTTTTTATATCCTTTCTTTTGTCCCGAGTTGTTTTGATATTCCTACTTCATGCACTTATGAACAAATGAGACAGTTTCTTGTTCCTTCCTCCTTTTCTAAAACCTTCTTTGTATTCACTGTTGATAATTAGCACAACTTTCCTTCTGTCGACTTTGTTTTTGTTGATACCTTTTCCGAGCAGTCTTTGAAATAATGTTTTATATCGATGTTTACTTGGGGAGAAAGAATTATTTTGTATTTTATAGAACCTCTTAAATTTTGAAGTTAATGTTAACATTTTTTTAGTTTGAAAATAATCATCTTATTTTAAACATTATTTTCCTTTTAATTTATTAGTTTGGTTGCTTTGTTAGTAAATGCTTTCCAAACGAATGTCTTGAATTAAAGTTAATTGTATTTATTTGATTTAAAATATGCTGTCTAAAGAACCTATTTAACTTAAAGTGACTCTGTAAACATGTCAGAGGAAGAGCGAAGGGTTTATCAGTACATATACAAGAGCCCTCCCAGGGTAAACTCATTTTCTTCCCTTTATTTCTATTTTGTATATTAGCGTTTAAGTGTGATAGTGTTTAGACTGCTTAGCTGCGTCAAGTTACTATGTAACCCTCTTCGTAAAATAGTAGGCAACGTCATTAACATGGTGTGATTTCAAAAATAATGTATTCTTATGTAAAATAAGAGATTCTTGTTGAAAACGTGTTTTATACTTTCCTTTTCCATCTCCTTTAACAACTTGCTAAGCCAAATCTCAGATTGTCTAACATATGGCAGCACTAACTCCATTTTAATTAAAATTGGACTCAACTCGGTGACGTAGTTAGCTAACGCACTGGTTTCATTTTGAGCTAGACTGCGGAGGTCGGGGAGATTGAGGTTCAAACCTTTGTCGGGTGAACTGAGGGTGGTTTTCGCTAAACGCTTTTCCACTCTCCCTCCACGCAGATGTGGGTTCACTTCCTCTAAATTCAACCTTTCAATTCCTAACCCATTAACGTAATGAGTACTTAAGCGTGTAACCTGAACGGGTAGTAAGACGTGGTGCTAAATATTAAGTATATTATAATAAACATAAACAACCCAGAATAATACTGATAGGTCTAATGCAACAATAAGTCGGCGAGGACACCAAACTATAATTGGGAACGCCCAACACTAGAATAAACTATACAGCTAATTACTACAGTAAATGAAACTTAATAGAAACAGTTCCAATGCTGTGTTGTTACCTATAACGTGGGTGGGATTATAAGGGGGAGGTTATGGGGTATATTTGTGTGGGTTCGTGATTGATTTTAAACTTGGGTTTTAAATAGGTTTGTTAGTATTTCTATGTCTATTACAAAATATGTGATTGTTGGTAGTGATGTTAGAATGAAAGAACTTAGAGAATACTCAGAAGCTTGTGACAAAACGAGATGTTACGAGGAATTCCCCATGGCCTGTCTGAATCCTAGATGATCCCTACATGGTTCCCGAACCTCGCTACCCTGGGCTCGAGCGCCATCCCTTATGACAAGTACTGATGACCCTGCGTCCTGGCCAGCGTAGTCCCGAAACGGGCAGAGTGACCCCTAGAGCTCGGCGTTGATTTGTCAGCCGTGATGGCTGAACCCCCTCTCTCTTATCCTAGCCCCTGGCCTGCTTTCTGGCTATAGAATGCTGACAACACTTTTGTGATCAGCTCTTTTAGTTTATTTATTTATAGAATAATCAAAACCACCCGCAACACTCGTTTTGTCATTCGCAAATCATAACATAAATTATTACACAAACTCGCCTTCCAATTTAGGCCGTACATTTACAATTAATTTAAAATTAAAAAAACCTTTTAAAAGGGTCTCAATAATTAAACTTTTGTCAAATAGGGATTCAAACACTGCACTTTGATACGTTTAAATGGATCGCACTTAATCCGTTAACTTTTATCCCGGGTAATGGGCCGTGAGATGTGTTCTTAAGTGCAGCTGCTCAAAGCGATGAGTATAACTCGTCCTTTTCAATCAATGAAAGGATTTTCATCCGTTTATCAAACACAATGAATATTAATAAAAGTGTAGCTTAAACGCAACAATTGCCGATTCTTCTTAAAACACTCCCACATCAGTGGGCCGGTGGGCTAAGGTGTCAATCTCGTCTGTTCTAGTTTATCAGTGACTGGTTCGAATCTCGGTTTGGTGTACTGAGGGTATTTACAAAACTACAGGCAAATGTGGGTTACTTTCACTGAATTATACTTTCTTCATCCCTACCTGGTGTGCATATGCCAATAATCTGGACGGGTAGTAAGACTGGGTGTACAAAATTAAAAAGCAATCTTAATATTTTTTATTAATGAAATCAATATTTTGTTCATTCTAAACTAATTGAAAACTGTGTTCGCTATAATTACCGACACGTGCTACAGTATGACGCGGGTCAAGTTGTTCCTCGTTAGCCGGTTTGTACGTGTGTGTGTGTATGTGTGTGTGTGTTCATTAGGCGATCAACTCTCGGACCCTTTCCCCTCATTCACTTCCCTCCATGCGTCTTGGAGTGTCCCTAACGAGGCAACTGGACACGGGTCAAAAATAACACCGGCCCTGTCATGTCCCCAAAAATTGTCCGTGTATTCCACATTCTCTGTTTCTCCGTCGTTTTAATTCCACTCTCTCTCTTACTCAGCTCTTTTATTTATTCCCTTCTTTGTTTATCTATTTTCCCCCTTATCTCACAAGAACACACTTCCTCTTACGTAACCTTTCTTGCATTCTAGATATATTTTCTGTTATTCTTCTCACTTAATCCTTTTCTTTATTTTTTCTCTCTCTCTATCTAATCCTCTCCTGTTTTCTTTCATACAACCGACCAATCATCTATCTACTTTCCACCTTCACTTCGTTCTCTTTCTTGCCAACTATCAACCCCCTTTTTTCTACCATTTTTGTCCTTGTTTACTCCTTCCACACATCTCTAGCTTTTGTTCGTTTCCTATCTTTCTTTGTTTGTTTCTACCTTCTCCATTTTTTTTTCTACTCTCGCTTCAATTGTGCTGACTCGTTAGTTGCCTTGTTCGAGAGGGGTGAGGAGGGTGTCTGGTGGGAAGAAGTTTGGGAGGAGGGGGGTAGGGAAGGAGGCTAGTGTAAATGTAGACTGCTCGAGTTAAAAACCTCTTGATTGATGATTGCATGAGGAGAGTTTGAGCTAGAGCTGCTGATGTGGACACTTATTGTTGAACTGTCGACCTGTCGGCGCGTTTTTTTCATTTTATCTCAAAACCAACCACGCGAGATGAATTAATACGAGCTTATTTATTATGCCCGACCAGTTTTTTTTAAAGTCTTTACTGCTTTTTAATCATTGTTCCTAGATTTAACATGATGAATTTTCACCTTATCATGACCCCTCTGAAAGAGAAAGTATTGTGATCGTTTAAAAAATATTTTTTTTAAGATCCGCGTCCTAATACCCATTCGGGCTATACACCTATATAGGCCTACTAATTACTCTTTTGATCTAGGGATGATTGTACCCTTATCTGCTTAGAGAGAGAGTGGGATATAATTTAGGAAAAAGAAAAACCCTCGGAAAACCCGACCGGGGTTGAACCACGATCTCCTCGCTATCGGCAGTCTGGAATATTAAGAGAGTGACGCCTTAGACCATATGGCCACCGAAGCGGGTAGTTCGTGTTGTTGATATTTGTCGACGTTTCATGACTCAATGAACCCGAAAAAGTAGTTTTTCCGATGCCGTCTGTATCTAGAGCCGAAAACATTCGACCAATCAGACCAAAAACTTGATATTTAGGGTTTTCATAAGGTTCCCCTGAGGGATTTTTGGAATTATCCATCCAACCCTAAAATTAAGAATTGTTTACTTATTGGGTGAAAAAAAATAGATTTTCTCAAAATTGGCTTTTACGATTTTTATTGTTTTTGTGACAATGTCTATTATTTCATGTATGCTCTTTGGTGAAATGTGATGTTCTCCCCCGACCCCCCAATTATGTTCCTATGACAATGTATTAAGTATAATATAGATAAATGAACAATAAAGTCTATAATAATGTTCTGTACACTTTTTTCTATCTAGTTGAATTAAAATAACACACATCATAAAGAACATGACCTAAGACAAGCATGCTAAACTTGCAGGCCGTGGGCCGCATGTGTGATTATGTGCGGCTCGCGGTCCTTTTGATGAACCAATAAACATTTGAGATATTTGGAAATTGGTCATTATTATAAGGGAAACCTACCAAATATGTATACTCTTTGCAAACTATATATTGATTTTTTTATATAGTTATATTTGTGCACCAAATACGTGCAATGTTCGACAGCACGGGACTATGTGAACACATGTTTACGCTAATTAAAATAAAAACACCCGAGAGGGTCATTCTTCACTCATATTTTAAGGTAGAGTCTATGATGGACGTGCGGAAATCGTCACCTACAAATGTGTGATTTTATTAATATCACGAGCTATCAGATAACGCAGCCACCTTCGACTCGGTAGTTGGCTTATTGCTGCCATTTATACAGTTATTATAATTATTAGATTAAAATATGATAGCTAAGAAGCTTTTTAGTTTTCTTTCCCTTCTTTCTTATTGACATGACAAAGGGTTGTTGTAAATTAAGGTCGGAAAGGAGCATAAGCTTAGACAGAATACTGTAGAAAAGTAGTTACAGACAACGACATAGCCCATTGTATTTCAAGCCATGTTCTGACAACGATTCATCGTGTAGGGGACGCGAGAAAGGTTCAGTGTTTTTGTAATCTTTATATCTTTTTTTTTGTCGAAATAGATGAAATATTGCTTCAATAGAAACCTAGAGTTTAATTTTCTTCAAAGGTGACCTGGCGGTCTAGGGGTAAAGTGTCGGACTTATGTGCTGGGGGTCCGGGTTTCAATTCTCGGTCCCGGCACAGATGTATCTGATTTTAAAATCCTTCCTTCACCTCTGACAAGATGTGTATTAATCACAACTTGTAAATGTGTGGAATGTCAGGCCTCCACCGTGGTTCTGATCCCACGTTAAACTGTAGGTCCTCCATTTCATCTCACAATCACCCTACCATTACACATTAGCGTAAGAGGGTATAACCTGAACGGTTAGTAAGACGTGGTGCTAGTAATAATTTTCTCCAAATGGTGACCTCAAGAGTGGTTGAATATCTCTCAAGGGTGTCCTGGAATTTATTGACAACCTTTTCTATTCATTTTAAAAAAAATTCTCATCTAATGCTGCTATGCTCATAACAGATATCCAATGAACTGTTGATATCAACATATGAAGAAAACTAAACTCTAAGTTTCTACTGGAGCAATATTTTATTTATTTTCACCAAAAAATAATTTTTGTTTGTTATAAAAACTCTAAAAATACTGGCCTTTTCTTACGTTATTTATACTCCCACCCTAATACTATTATATTTCTTGATAACATAATTTTAAAAAAAATCCAGTCATAAGTTTTCTTGTTTGAATGACGCTAGTCTGCGCGCGCACACTCACACCGAGACGCGTATTGTTATTTTGTCACCTCAATATAATCCAGTCTTTCATCGCCCTCCTCGTAACTCCATGAATATCATCCTCAAAAAGTGGCGCCGGTACTTTATGCCGGACTCGTAAACACTTCACCCAGGCCCTAGCTTGGCCGCGATATTTATCCGTCGCGTTTGATATTCATGAAATTCATCCTCCGGGAAGTGTTCTCTCTACCCGTCCATCCCCTCCCCCTATCTCGTCCCATAGCTCTGAGCTTCCTTATCCAGAATCCTGATAAACTACCCCGAGAACCTCCTGTGTGCAGCTGTAGGAAGGATTGACGCGTCTCGGGCTACCGGAGAAACCTCTAGTTTCCTTGTTCTTATTTTATCCATTTAATCCATGTACATCCCATCCCAATTTGTTTCCAGGGTAGACACAACAACCATAACTAGTGGTGCATGAACGGGGGTTTTGTCTTGGGGGTTGAGGGTCGGATGAATATATAATAGTTGACGAGATTAAAGTACATGACATGGTGCGGCGTGCAAAAACTAAAGCGATGGGAAAGTTGAGTTGCCGTCTTAACATACGTCTAACCCCCTTCCGATGGCCCAAGGAGCTACTCTCGGAATAGACTTAGACTGCCGATTACTGGGAGATCGTGGTTCAATTCAGGTCGGGTGTACTTATGATGGCTTTTCCTAAATGGTTTCCCACTCTCTCTCTCCATGCAAATGTGGGTACACTTCCTCTAATTCAACCTACTTGATCCCAAACCCCTTGTCGTAATTAATACTTAAGCGTACAACCAGAATGGGTAGTAAGATGAGCTGTTAAAAAAAAGTCTTTAATCCGTATAAACACTAAAAGAACTGGTCCAAAACTCGCGTCAAAAAACACACCTTAGCTCATGTACCACCCTAACAAACACAAACATTAAACCTAAACAAAGGCGGTAAATAGAAAATGTGCTAGTTACTTAATATAATAATAAAATTAATATACAAAATATATTATTAATTTTTGTCCAAACTGACTGATTATATCCACACACGACTTATAAACCTTAGCACAGACACAACACCTAACTCCCCGGCAGACAATAATTAATCATTGTGAAAGGGGAAACCCATATTATACCTTATTTTTCCGCCATGCTGGAAATCGAACCTTGGGCCATTATATAAGCAGGCAGACATGCCACTGACTGAGCCAATGCTTTAAATAAAAAAACAACTAAATAGGGGTACACTGGGGCATAGCCTATCACTGGAGTGATGTGAAAGGTAAGCAGGATTTGTTTAAACTGTCCCTACGAATTGTTCTCATGGGCGGCGCACTTGAAATATGGAGTAAAGTATATCAGCAGGCATTCAATTAGGAAGCACTTGAATTGCGGAATAAAGTATACCTGTAAGCTGGTGCACACGAATTGTGGAATAACCTGTAATCCCATTCAACTCCTAACCCCTAATCTAACCTAACCTAACTTAACATAACCTCCATTTTCCATTTTGAACAAAGTCATTGTGAATTTAATTTTTACTCCGCAGTTCGTGTAAGGGTATTACCGAGTTAAGATGAGTTGTTCCGCAATTCGTGTGCACCAGTATTAGTTGTTCCTAAATTCGTGTGCATCAGTATTAGTTGTTCCATAATTCGTGTGCACCAGTATTAGTTGTTCCTAAATTCGTGTGCACCAGTATTAGTTGTTCCATAATTCGTGTGCACCAGTTCTCATCATCCACCTGAACACTCACTGTCCAGGCATCAACGGAAATACATTATTATGTGAAGTACGGAGGGCAGAACCTACGTGTGATTGGTCAAATGGGAACAAAGTAGGTGAACACAAATCATATGTAAGAGTGTTGACAAGCTTTTACCCTCGTCGGTTGTCAATGGTTTAATGCGTCACTCTTGTGTTTCACTGGATAACCTGTGACGGGGAGAATGAGGTTTGAATCCCGGTTGCAGATGTAATGAGTGTGGATTTTTCCTAAATGCTGGTCCACTCTCACTACAAGCAAATACGGTTACACATCCTATAAACTCAACCTTCCTCACCCAAGCACATTTTCATAGTAAGTAAATATGCGTATGGCTCGAACGGGTAGTAAGACGCGGTGTTAAAAAATAAATGCTTTTTATATAAATCAAAAACACTAAATTATCTACTTGGAGGTGGAAAGTTGAGTTTTCTGGGGAGAGAGGGGATCAACAATTGAAACACAAAATCCGCTTATTTGAAACAAACGTGGAACTAGTTTTTCGTGACGAGCGATGGTTGACTACTTCCCCCCCCCCCTCCCCTTCCTTAAATTAGTTCCTGGATTCAATTTAAGAGATACCCAAGTATATCTATTAATCTCGATGAAGCAATTAACGTTTAAAGCAATTAACGTTGTCATTAAAATTCTAACGTCATTGAATTAATGAATCAAGGCTGTGGTTGATGTTCGAGGGGGAATCCCGGTCGAACTCAGCCTACCTCTCTCCTCTTTCCCTCCCCCCTTCGCGCCTCCTTCCAATAGCACTTTCAGTCAACTTTTACTTGGTTTAATCACGCGAGATGTAAATGGGAAGAGATCCATTGGAAGATCAAAAAAAAAAGGTCTTCCATATTATTTATTTATTTGAGGTATTTAACGTGTACTTTCTGAACGACTGAGTGTATTATCACACGAGAATTTCTATGAGCAAGAGTGAAAGGGCCTACCAATTTTGCCGGGAAAGGTATGTTCACATACCTTCCAGTGTTCTTTTACATGCTTCAATCGACATGGGACTGATGGCTTTACTTCCCCACGTAGGAAGTTGTTCTACGGATTTTTATCGCTCAAGAAAAATACGTCGACCTCAGTTGGGTTTGAATCCACGAACATCGAGTCCTGAGGCGAACACTTTACCTCAAGACCAACAGGTCAACCCTTTCCATGTTAAGTAAACGGGATCTTCGAACAGTATTTACCGTGGAAACATCAGTTATAACGTCTACTTTTTTTTTTAGCACCACGTCTTACTACCGGTTCGAGCTATATGCTCTGTTATAACTGAGCTAGTAATGAATGAATGAAGGCGTATAATCCCTGAATGGGTAGTAAGACGTGGTTCTAAAAATTAAATAGAAAAGACGGAATGAATCTATATATGTGTTTACGTTGGCTTATCTCAAGCATATTCTCGAGAATATTACTATTTTCTTACAAACGCACCCCAAAACTCTTATTAAACCCGATACTATTATTTTTTAATAATATTTTCTCTAAATACGTAGTGTTTTGTCTCTCATAAGGTTGGGGAAATATACATTATATTTAAATTATATAATTTTATGTATGAATTAGGTCTAAATAATTATTTATAAATACGCTATTAAGTTTAATACCAACGTTATTAACTAAATATTTCAAGGCAGACGTTCGAAAATGTTGTGAAGTGCCATTTTATAGAAATTAAACATGTTTCTTTTTTTAACACTGCGTCTTACTACCCGTTCGGATTACACGTTTATTTACTAACTACGCAAATGGTGTTTAGGCATTAGGAAGTCTATATATTTTATAGGAAGTATACCCACATTTGTGTGGAAGTGGCGTGGAAAACTATTTTGGAAAAAACACTCTTAGTACACCCAACCGAGATTTGAACCTCTATCCCCCCGTCATCGGCAGTCTAGTCTTCTGTGAGAGTAGCGCGTTAGACCACGCGGCCACCTAAGCGGGTAAAAATAGTAGCGCGGATGTAGTCTACATTTTCATTTATTTTTGAATTTGAGTAATCTAGGCTATAATACTTTCTTTACGGTGATCTACTAGTATAAGTTGTTACTCTCAAAATAGGCTGGATTGCAGATTACGGGGAGGTTGTGGTTTGAATCTCAGTCGAGTGTACTGAAGGATGTTTTCTATAAATGGTTTTCCATTCTCCCTTAACGCAAATGTGGGAATGTTTCCACAAAATTCAATTCTACTCATCTCTAACATATAAGCATATAACCTTAACTGGTAAATAGGCATAGTGATTAAAAATAAATATTAGCTTAATATAAAAACCCACTAAATAGTATTCAATAACAAAAAACGTGATTTTTCTATCCATTGATATTTCAATTTATACATTGACTACTAATACTCGTTCTTATTTAAAGTAGTGCAATAAGCTACTTTATAGAGCTATTAATAAAATTATAACTTAAGTTTTTTTTAATTTATCTTTCGAGCTCTTTGACTTACCATTTGCGGTGCCCACACCGTACCAAGAGGGGTTTTAGGTTGTTGATTCTTATTATCATGTCTTACTACCCGTTAAGGGGATATTCGTACAGTTTTACACTGTTGGGGTATATATAAGGGAGGTAGAATTTATAGTACATACACCCTCAATTGGGTGGAGAGAAAGGGGAGAATAATTGAGGAAATAAATTCCCATAGAGCACCTAGCATGGATTCGAGCACCGACTTTCCCATCCACAGATATCCAATCTCTCAAGAGATGGAATCATTAAACCAGGAATCCTAAGCTGGTGGACCGTGGGCCGTGTCAAAGTGAATTAGTTAATAGCCGACACGTACAAAATCAAAAGATGCATGACTATATTATGTTTCTTGCTTTCCCTTTAGTCCATCAAAAATAAATAAAATTTGACTATATTGGTCAGTTGATCTTTCTTAGGATACGGCCATACTTACGACTAGGATGCCAGTTAGCAATGCCCTGTTATATAATATATGAGTGTGGGTCATCATACTACGCGACTACAGCCTAGCACCAGCGACTAGGTCACATATATGAACGACAATGGGTTTCCCTAAAAAATCGCATTCCTCGACGTTTTGGCGTTCATGTCGTGGAGCTTTTGTCTCAGTGATCGTGTCGTAAGTATGACCGTGCGTCTTACTACCTGTTCAATTTATACACGTATATAATTACTCTAATGGGGTAGGGATGAGGAAGGAAACATTTTTAGAGGTAATTTACCCGAATTTTAGTGGAATGAGCGAGAGAAACATTCTAGAAGAAAAAAAAAAGCACCCTCACTATACCCAACCAGAATTCGAATCCTGATCACCGTTATCAACTGGACAGTCCAACACGAGAATGATGCCTTAGACCATTCAGACACTTAAGTTGGTGACTGATTTTTATCATCCATGACTTATAAACAGCTAACTTAAATCTAGAACAACACAACATCCAGCTCCCGGGTTATTAATTATTCACGTGAAAGGGGGTAATACATCAATGATAAATCTTACAGCTTTACCAGGAATCAAACATATTACCCCTAATTCAATAGGCAGCTCCCACGCTACTGACTGAGAGTTAAGGTGTCGTCCAATTACATTATAGACCCTGTCGTAGTTTGGCTTTCACCTAGTAAGATATAAACCTACATATTCACGAGAGCTTAAAATAACTATTTCCTTTAATGAAGTGGCTAGCACTAACAAACTACCTCTTGCAAAAAAAAAAAAA
>CABFWO010001094.1:162351-181220 GCA_902155825.1 Timema genevievae | reverse complement strand
TTCACGGTCCCCGTCTTCAATAGCGAGAAGGTATCTTCCTTACCCCCCCCCCCTCTCCAACATCCCATGCTTTCTCTACTCTCAAGGAAACACTCCGAACGGATGGGAAAAGGGGGGAGGGGTGCAGAGGGTACGTTATGGGGGTCTCTTTCTTATTAACTCCCTCCGTCCCCGCCAAGAGATAATAACGTGTGCCGTGCGCCTCTTCTTTGCGGTCGCAATCTTCATTAAGGCAACTCCTCTTTACCCTCCAAGACCGTCTCTTTCTGTCCTTCACTCTTTTTCTCTCTTCAGACCACTGTGACGGACTGTTGGGTCTCGGCACAGACCGATCAGACCGATGTTTTCCTAATTAATCCAGTGGATACACACATTTACCAAAATAACAATAAAAACTATCATGAAAGAGCCAGTAAAGTAACGCGCGTATACACACGATTATTGTTTTATATATATATATCAATCAGGAGCTTTTCGGGTTACTGAAGTATTTACTGAACAATGGTGGTTTCGACCTAACTAAAACAAAAATGTATCTAGTTAGTTATGTAATTTATTACTGAAAACCTTTTAAAGTTTGTTTCTAAAATAATGAGTTTATTAAAACTTATAGTGGGGTAAATAATCTAGTAACATTCTGTGTGTGTCTATATATTTATTTATTTGGTAGAATTATATATACATATCAAATTCTACCACGTCTTAGTACCTGTTTGGGTTACACGCATATATTAATTACGTTAATGGAATAGGAATAAGCTAGGTTTAGTTTTAAAATAAGTTTACCCAAATTGGTGTGGAGGGAAAGTGGCAAACAATTAAGGCTGAATAAACTTCAATAGATCTGAGAGGGAATCGAACACCAATCTCCCCCTCACCGGTAATCCAGTCCAACACGAAAGCAACGCGTTAGAACATGCGATCACTGATGAGAGTGAAATTCATATAAACTAAAAGTTTAGTGAAGATATATCTTAAATAGATCCGGACTATTAAAAAAAATGTTCAAATGAATCTATTAAATGCATTTAATTAATTAAATCCACTTCCTTCATGTTTTTTTTCTCTAACAAATACATTTCGTTTTATTTTGTTTTTATTTTGTTTTGACCCGCCTCGGTGGCGTAGTTGGCTAACGCGCTAGTCGTGTTGAGCTCGACCGCCGAGGACGGGGAGATCGAAGTTCGAATCTCGGTCGGGTGAACTGGGGGTGGTTTTTCTTAAATTGTTTTCCACTCTCCCTCCATGCAAATGCGGGTTCACTTCCTCTAAATTCAACCCTCCCAATTCCTAATCCATTAGAGTAATTAGTACTTAAGCGTATAACCCGAACGAGTAGTAAGACGTGGTGCTAAATATTATTATTTGGTTTTGAATGACAAGGAAATGACGGTTCAATTTGCCAGTATAAGACAAGCTATATCTCTTTTCCGTATAAGTAAGTAAGTACTTTTATTAGCAACCCATCTTACTATCCGTTCGGGTTATATGCCTATGTGTTAAATTACGCTAGTGGTTTTAGGAATTAGAAAGCTAATATTTAGAGGAAGTGTACACGCATTTGTCTGTAGAGCACGTGAAAAACCAATTTGGTAAAACCACCCTCAGTACATTCGACCGAGAATCGAACCTCGATCTATCCATCATCGGCAGTTTAGTCTATTTCGAGAGTAGCATGTTAGACCATGCGGCCAACGAAGTGGGTCTTAAGTACGTAAACATTACTAAAAACTATGGTCTTCGCTACTACCAGATTACATATTCACGGTTACTTGTTTTGTTGGTAGTCTCCATGATGGTTGGTCGTTCACACGGTAGTAATATGCTTGCACTGAATTTAGTATTGAATTGTTTACGGAAACATCGGCTCTGTGCTTGGCACATAAGATGTTCAGGTCCTATAATGCTCGCCGTATAAAATCGGCCCTTTGAAACGTCAGGATAAAGATTAGAACTCGTGGTTGGATATACGATGAGATATAAAATTAAGTGTTTCATCTGTTGCTATTGGTGGTAGTTTTTCCATAAGTATCACCTTAAATTATCCATTAAAGCTTTTCCTCTAATAGTGGTTACGTGTAATACAAACAACAATAGTATTGTCATTATCCGCCCTAGCCCTTGGGCACAAACAAATAATATAACCCGAACACTCAACCTCCAGGTTAAAATGGTTGCGCTCCTTTTGGCAGCTTTAATCCTTCACCACTAGGATCTCTGCTGTTAGTCCTATCATCACCCAGCAGTGACACTAGCGAAGCCCAGTGTTGAAGGACTCAAGCTGGCAAAAGGAGCGCATCGAAACCCCCGTAAAGTTGAGTGTCTGTTTCTTACTTGTCTGTGCACCAGGGCAAATCTGTCAGGAATGGCTTAGTGAGTTGTGTTAGTTAACGTCAAACAATAGTTTTTTTGTTGTTAATTTATAGCCGTTTATCATAAAATTCGCTAGAAGCTACTTAGAATGTTTAATGTGTGATTATTTATACACTTTTATCCAAACAAAAGGTTGTAAGCTCCCACAGTTTATATTTTATTTACACTGCCAGTCATTAAAAGGGGAAGATTTGTAGGAATACTTATACTAAAAAGACGGTTACTTGTTGTGATTAAAAATATAAGGACTATTGTGTATCGACGTAAGAATGCCTCCTGGTGATTCAGCACACTTTAATATAAAAAAAAAGTATTTTTACATTTTAATTTAATCTCATGAAATGCTCTTCAAATTTTAAAATACAAATTGTACGTATTACACATTAAACGCCGAAATGAGTAATATAGAAAGTTTAAAATGTTGTAAAAATTAATGATTACAAAGACAGTGTTCTTTCTAAGCATGTAAAAGTAAACATATATTTACAGCACCCTTTTTTTACATTGAACAAGAATGGGTGTCGTTATGTTGTTATGGAGGAATTTAATTTAATAACATCTGATTAGAGTCATCTCATCTCTGGTACAGGTCATTGAAGACACCTTTATTTGTTTTGGTCAATGACGGTTAGCTCATTATTGCCAATTATGATTAGCTCATTATCGCCAATTACGATTAGCTCATTATCGCCAATTACGATTAGCTCACTATCGCCAATTACGATTAGCTCATTATCGCCAATTATGATTAGCTCACTATCGCCAATTACGATTAGCTCATTATCGCCAATTACGATTAGCTCATTATCGCCACTTATGATTAGCTCACTATCGCCAATTACGATTAGCTCACTATCGCCAATTACGGTTAGCTAACTATCGCCAATTACGATTAGCTCACTATCGCCAATTACGGTTAGCTCATTATCGTCAATTAAGATTAGCTCATTATCGCCAATTACGATTAGCTCACCATCGCCAATTACGGTTAACTCATTATCATAAGTATGTATTTTTTTAAACTTCAGCTGTTGTTTTAAATAAACATATAGACTTAATGAAGCTTTTTTTTATGATTATAAATAGTGTTCTTTTTTCTTGAAATTTTTACTCCTTGCTTCCCTCTAACACGTTTTCACTAAGCCCTATCTATGGTAGTGGGACCCCTTAATTTGAGGGTGCTGGTGGGGGAGGGCGGATATTTCATATTTTGCACACCCTAATGAACGAATACGCCTATGTATATCAGTGAATAGAGGGCTTTTTATAAATCGTTTCTCACTTTAATTACACGCAAATGCAGGTACATTTCCTCTCAAATAAATGCACCCTATTCGACCATATTATATCAATGTAAATAAGTCAATAAAAGCAAAAGAAAAACTTTTTTTATTCACTTTGCTATATGTGCGTGGGCAGAATAAATAATATTTCAGTATTAATATTGTAGGCCTGTCCTTTTCGGACTAATTGTGATGCTTGACTGGTCAACAATGCCACCGCAAACACTGATTAAAATATACATTACTAGGACACACCCATTAGGAGAAAGTAATGCCCTTATAAACATGTTACAGTGCAGCTTCAAAAACAACATTATTTCACCCGCCTCGGTGGCGTAGTTGGCCAACGCGCTAGTTTAGTTTAGAGCCAGACTGCCGAGGACGGGGATATTGAGGTTCGAATCTCGGTTGGGTGAACTGGGATGTTTTTCCCTAAATGGTTTTCCACTCTCCCTCCACTCAAATGCAGGTTCACTTCCTTTAATATAACCTTCCCAATTCCTAATCCATTAGAGTAATTAGTACATAAGCGTTACAACCCAAAAGGGCAATGAGACGCGGTGATAAATAAATAAAAATAAATTCAAAATATTAGTTCCCTTCTGACTTTTAGAAACTACCCTCTAAAAAAAACTACCATTGTGGGTGTAAAGTGATCTTCAATCCTTGGGTCAACTTCATTGTAACTTATCGTGGAGAGTAAATTAAGGTGTTTTTTTTTTACCAGCGTTTTCCCTTTGCCCGGTCCATAATTGTAAACCTTATACTTTAGAAAACACACACACACACACACTCAGAACATGTATAAATGTCAAATTGTCGCTTATCTTTGTCTACAACGGAACCCTTCAATTATATCTGGTTGTCATGCTTTCCATCTTGTGTCATGGACTCACCCCCTTCAACTGTTCCTTCTCAGACACGCTCAACTCCCTTCGCCGAGTCTAATTAATTGTGGCTAATCTCCCTTCTCTCCAACTTAACAGAAACTTTTCCATCCCTTATTTTCTCATCCCTCCACCCACCTTATACACGGCAACCTCACTCTTCTGGGAAATACTCTAAATGTCACCTTAGTTTTCTGATAACTTTGTTTTTTTTACAGCCTGTCTCGTTAGCTCAATGGGCTTTTCACTAAAGGGAAGAAGAGAAGGTTGTATAAGCCGTCATCGCATCAACGAGTTTTTTTACTGTCAAGTAATTTTTAAACTTTCAATAAATGAACTAAAAAAAAAAAGTTTTGAAGCATCTAACTAAAAAATAAATAAAAAATACTTTCTGTGTAAAAGGGTGAAATCGTTGCGGTACAAACTTTATAATAATTGTGCTTGTAGGTTGTGCCAAAATAAAATGGAACGTTGTTTCTTAAACGAACTTCTTTTCATCCAACTCTAAAAGTGTAGTTATATTTATTATTCTCTCTCCACGCAATAGTTGGTATACCTCTTATAAATTTTACTTTCCTTATCCCTACTACATTAATTCTAATAATATTCATAGTTAATAGTAGTAAGGAGAGAATATATTACAAATATAAGGAAATAAACTTTTGTTATAATGGGAATTGACTTGATATTACTGCAAAACCAACTTTACGTCAAAAAATTATATGATATATTAGATTGAATAAATTAGTATCGTATAGAAATAATTATATTTATTCTAGATAACTTAGTTAAAAAGGATAGAAGTTGATAATAAAACCTCTACGATTATATTTACATTTGGAAATAAAATTTATTAAAATAAACAACTGTTGAAAGTTGACATGTAGATTTGTGTAACATACAACAATAATTGTGTGGATATTATTAATATATTGAAATTTAAGGTTAATAAAAGTTGTTAGATAAAGTTTGATTAATTATTGAAGCTAAGTAGGCCTACATTGAGAAACAAGAATTTATAAAGGATAACATTTGTTTAAAGTTGACTACTAAAATAGTAACATATTATAACACTTTAAAAATGTAGCTCTATCAACAACATGACATATTGAAATTATATAGAGCTTTCAAAAATTATTTAAAATACAATGGACTATGTAGAACTAGAACAATCATCGAAAGAAACATAAATATAAAGTGTGAAAAAATTATTTCAGATTAATTTGGTAAAAGTTTTACAGTTGTTAAATATCAAGGGTAAACAAAGGGGTATTAAATTTGTAATAAAAAGTTTGACATTGCTTAACTGAGCTAATTTTGATCCCTTCTCCTGATTGAATGCGATAATAAATAATCAATGGTCTTGAATGACTATAATATGTTTCAGAGTTTCGCCATCAACATTATTATTATTATTATTATTAGCCACGCGTCTTACTAACCGTTCGGGCTATACGCAATCGCCATCAACAGATCTTAGGAATGGAAATGAGGTGTTGTTCAAGATAATTACATGGTGTAAGAACAAGCTCTTTATTTACTTTTCAATAAATAGTTTAAATTTTATTTTGATGTATTTAACATGAACTTTCTGAACCGACTGAGTATATCAGCACAAGACTTATAAACTAAGTGGCTAAATTTAGAACAGACAAAAATACCCAGCCCCCGACCGTTAATGTATCACTGTGAAAGGGTGGACCCACATTTTACAAATGATAGTTTTTGGACCTGTCGGGAATCGAACCCTAAACCCTTATTTCAATATCCAATCACGCTTCCGACTGAGCTAAGGTGTCTATAATATTATTAAATTTGTATTTATGTATATAACTACCAAACTAGACAGTTTCGTAAAACAACATGGTTTCGTAAAACGAACCAATCCCATTACAATGATTATTGTTTATAGCCTACCATCAAAATGATTAATGATAAAAAGAAGTGATTCAATTAAAGTTTAAAATATGTATAGGCCTATAGTCATATACTATGAATTTCTTTGTTATTTTGTTTATAAGCTTATATAAAAAAAATATCTAGTTGGTAGAACGGTTCACGAGAATAATGTTTACAATGAAGTCTGGCGTAAATTGACATTTTGTTCAAATGGTAATTTATTTGAAAGTAGTGTCGCTTCTGTCGCGTCGGGGGTTTCGTGTGTAAGCCGCAGGGAGTGTGGGCTTTTCAGTCACACTGATGCTTGGCGGAGTGTAAAACACACCACCCTAACTTAACTCGTCGAATAGAAACTACCCCCACCCCCACTCTAGCACACGCCGACAACAAATTAAAAAGTGGAAAGCAAACGTTTGTTAGCTAAATAGTCCCTAGCTGTTAGTCTGGAATAAACAAGCTGGAGGGCAGTTTTACACTGCCTTGTTGACCTTTTTTGAAACTTTGGAGACTTTTAGTTTGTAGCTCTACAAGGTACAGTCCGATTTTCATAGAAACAAATTTATCTAACAGCTAGAAAAGTTTTAAAAATATACGTTATTTAAGGTATTTAACTTGCAATTTCTTAAACGACTGATTATCTAAGAACACAACTTTTAAACTAACTTAAATCTAGAACAGACACAACATACAACCCCCTGGCCGTTAATTCATCACTGTGAAAGGGGAAAATCTACATCTCACCAATGATGATCATTTTTTGTCATGTTAGGAATCGATCCCGGGATCCTTAGATTATCAGGAAGATACGTTACTGATTGAGCTAAGGTGTCGAACCTAGAAAAGTTTTTCTTTTCACCGCGTCTTACCAGCTTTTCAGATTATACCTATATGTACTAATCACGCCAGTGAGTTAAGTATGGGGAAGGTTGATTTTAGAGGAAGTGTACCCGTATTTGCGTGGGGGGAGCGTGGAAAAACATGTTGGGGAAAACCGCCCTCAATACACCTGACCGGGATTTGAACCCTTGTCTCACTGTCATTGTCAGTCTAGTCTCACACGAGAATGACGCATTAAACCATGTGGCCACCGAGGCAGGTGATGAAAAAGTGACTATATCTTCTTTCGTGTATTTATACGTCAAGTCACGGAAAATATATTTCCATTTTCTAAAAAGGCCCGGCCTAGGGATGTGAAAAAAGTATCGATACTTTATTAATATCGGTATTTTACTTTCAATACTAGTATTTTCTTACTCGATACTTTCTTCCGATACTTTTACTGATATTAATACTGACACTCCGGTATCGAATTGGTATCGAAAGAAACAGATTTTTTTTTCTATCTTCACTCATGGCCCCTGCTGAGATTAAATGTTTATTGGGGTGGTCTATGGAGTAAGAACATATGACATTATTTCTCGATCCTCACTCATTTTCTGCATGACAAGAAAGAAGCAACACTGGCATTCAGGGCCGTAAGCAAGAACTTGATTAAGTGGAGGCTTTGTTGACATTAGCATGGGCTTGTTTGCGTCATCATAGGTAAAAAAAGGTGGAGAGAAAGTGTGATCGGTACCACACTATCGGTCCACGAACCACTCTTGGTACATCTTGTCGGTATTCGAACCATGACCATCCCCCGCTACCGTAAAACCAGACTAGATGTTCTTGTCATATAATTCACGCGCTCACCGATGCCAGTAAGTTATTTTTTATTAAGCTTTTCTTATGGATCAGTTGTCGATTTTGTCTAAGGCAGTAACCGGAAACTGGTCGATAGCGATCGACCGGGTCGATCTAGCGGAGTTTTTAAGTCTATCGTGTAAGTAACAGAATCGTCATTAAAGGTAAATTTTTGAGACCTTTTAAACTCGCAAATATGTCAAGGACTTTCAAATAATTTTTCAGGGTGACCAAAATTACCTTACTCGGTCAAAATCGGTGATAGGGATAGTATAAGAAATTTAAATATTCTAGTGTACAAATGTACATTTTATTTACTACATTCTTTCTATAAAGGGAGGGATATAATTAATAGAGGGAAAAATTAATTTAAAGAGTTAAATTAAATTTTAAAATGTGTAATTGGACCAAAAAAAACCGCCAAAGGTAAAAAGGGGAATCGATAAGTGATTGTGGGACTAAGTTTGAAAATTGATCTGAGCTAAAAAGGTTTTCCAACCCCCGGTCTAGGGCATCACTCTCGCATTAGACTCAACTGACGGATACGTGGAAGTGAGGAGGGGTGTACCTAGGGCGTTTATTCATAAACGGTTTTCCATGCTTTCATCCACGCAAGTGCGAATATATTTATTCTAAATTTGACCTTTCTAATACCTACCTAATTTAGTGTAATTATTTGGCTACCCCGTAGGGTAATAATACTCATTTTACAAAAAAAAAATTACAAATAGAATGTGTTAATGCATGATACACCATTTTAATTGAAACCCTTTGCAAACCTCCCCTTCCCGCTCCAACCACATATTCCCATGAATCAGATGGAAGTTTAGTGGTAACAGACCCAAGTTTATTTTGGATGGGACAGGGCAGTGTCCCCTTGGTGACGTAACTGTAAATGTAAAGCTAGGTACGGTGGCTGGTAATTGAAATTTATAATGGCGTGTGTGTGAGAGAGAGGGAGGGAGAGGGCAGTTTGAAGGGGTGCTATCTACCCCCACTAACTGGCAATTACTAGTCACACCTCCCTCTGTAATTAATGGTTATGTGACTGCATGATTGGTGGCCCGTAGGGAATGAAAAGGGGGTGGGTGGTGGACGGTTGGGGGGTGCCCACCGCACTCTTAATGGCGTTAACTTCAGATGACTCACCAACCCCGAACGATTCATTCCACTTAGGAAGAATTATCAGATTTTTTTTTTACGAGTAATTTTACAGGTGACGTAACACGCCGAGGGAAGAGCTGTTTTCAAACCTCAAATTCTTCCCGTTTATTTTTTTAATAATAAAAATTTGCAACTGTTTTTGACAATAGGTGGTACGTTTATTATAATTAGCAGCCCATTCAAGTGCGCTTGTATCAGCTTAACATTATCAGTATGTGATAACTGATTTTATCTTATTAAAATGTTTTTTTAAAAATTTTATCGTTTGGCACATATGACCGGGAGGTACTTTAGCATCCAGGTTTGGTCGCCTTATGTGAAGACTATTAGCCGCTCCGGTGGCACAGATAGTTGACCAGGATACACTATAGGAGGTTATCTATATGTCGTACCCGTAATGAGATGGTGTGATGATGGTTATTATGGAGGTGTGGATCCGGGGTAAGTCTTAACCTAACTTAAGCCTAATTTACCAAACCCTGATGACCGTAGGGTACATTGCCCTTAAGTGAAAGATACCCAAAGTATCAGCCGAGAATCGAACCCGGGACCCTTAGGCTTGTAGCCAGGCGCACTGATCACTAAACCATGGCACTGGTCATTAAAATGTATCCATTTTAGTTTATAGGTTTAAATTATAAATTGTCAATCTCTCCAGCTATGGAGGAAGGGATGGCAAAGATCAATAAGAATTATTTTTAGCACAGCGTCTTACTACCCGTTTGGTTTATACCCTTATATACTTATTACGCTAATGGTTTTAGGGATGAGGAGGGTTATAGTATTTATAGGAAGTGTACCTGAATTTCTGTAAAACAAGAGGGGAAAACTATTTTGGAAAAACCACCATCAGTACACCCGACCGAGATTTGAAACTCGATCTCCCCGCCAACGTCTGTCTAGTCTGCTGCGAGAGTAGCGCCTTAGACCATGTGGCCACCAAAGTGGGTTGGTAAGAATTAAATCTATTAGAATTCGCTAATAGGGGGAGAGGATATAAAACTACTGTATATAACTAACCAACTTTAGAGGAGTAGTTCCTGATTGAAAATTCGGCCTCCCGATTGAATAAATTCTCTCATTATATCTGAAAACCTTTCCTGATCCTTTATGAGATTCATTATACATTAATTATATGTATAGTAGTAATAATAATAACCACCCTATTGTAATAAATAGTAATGTTGCAAATAGTCTTTGAAAATATCTTAACTTAGCATTGAATAATTTGTATTATTTATCTTATGTCACAGTTTCTTGCGGACTTTAATTTTAAAATTAAATCCTGTAACTGTATTTTTTTTTAAATTTACTATAGATATTTGACATACACTTCTAAACCATTATATATCAGCATATGATTTAAAATTAGCTTAAGTCTTCCCCAGTACCCGATGTTTGTGGGTTCATACCCAACCGGGGTTGATGGATCTTTCTTGAGCGGTAAAAATCCGTAGCACAACTTCCTTTGGGATGGAAGTAAAGCCGTCGGTACCATGTCGACTAAGGCATGTAAACATTACCCTCGGAAGGTATAAGTAAATACCTTTCCCAGCAAAATTGGTAGGCCCTTTCGCTCTCGCTCATAGAAATTCTTGTGAGTTGATATCATCAGTAGTTTAAAAAGTGCACGTTAAATATATCAAATAAATAAAATAAGTAAAAACTTAATTTTTGAACATACACAACATTCAGATCCACCCACCATAAATTCATCGTTTAACACCAACTTCACCAAATAATATTTTTAGGAGATGGAATCGATTCTGGGAACCCTAGCTTAGTAAGTAAACACCCTCAAGACTCACTTAATTAGTTGGACTTAGTAAAATGTATGATATCATGCATGTAAAAGGCTAACATTTGTTAAAAGTACCTTTCTAGTGAAATTAATGGCTTTCCTGGACTCGGTTGGCAAACTCGTGGCACCGGCAGTATAATGCGGTTTAGTGGTCTGTTTGTTCAGCAGACGTGTGTGTCTGAACATGGTTTTGTATAACTTCTTGGTAGAGAGAGTACCCTCGCATGGTTTAACCTTGAATACTGTCGTTTTTTATTTTATTTTTTATTTTGATGATGCGATCCAACTTATGTTGTTATTAGATTAACATGAATTAGGGCTTTATAGTCAACCGTTCTACATATCTGCTTTCATTTTGCAACTATTTAGACAGCGTAATACGTGGTGAGTCAGGAAGTGTTGACACATTTAATAACACTACATCTTTACTATTTATACTACTAAATGCTTCAAATTAAACTTAGAATAACAACAGATTTACAATTATTCATTGCCATAAATCAATGTCCTTAAGATGGCCACCATTATAATATGCTATGCATATTTGTATGTGGTAATCGAAACTTTACATGATTTTGCACAATGTATCTTGTTGACTTGCTTCAGCTTCTTTCATATTCTTTCCTTAAGTTCCTGAATTGTTCTTGGGTGAGTCACGTAAGCATGACTCCTTAGCATGACCCAAAAGAAACACAAGTCTGGAGCAGTTAAGTCTGAGGAACATGGTGACCAGGCGTTGTCCCCAAATCGTGAAACAAGGTGCCGAGGAAACATTTCGTGAAGCACCTCAATCGATACTCGAGCTTTCTTACCCCTGAACTGGAACGTATGGTTCTTGGATATCAACAATCTGTGGTAACAGAGAGGTGGCAGCGGCCCGGCCATACATCCGGAATATCAATGGAGGTGCATCGCAAAATGAATCCTGGGCACCTGGTTTTTGAATATCGTTTGGCCATTGCGTTCATCAAATTAAACAGCTTCGAACTTTTTCTTGTGGGTATTAAAGTATCATGTTTACGCGACTCGGACAAAATAACAATCCAGAAACTTAAAGAAAGGAGTGTGGTGGCAGTTGAAGCAATTCAACAGGAAACATTGCACAAAGTCATGGAAAGTCTCTAAGAGCACATACAACAGTGCCTTGCATATAATGGTGGCAATATTAAGAACTTCGTTTTTAAAAAAAAAGTTCAAGAGAATGTAGAAAATTGTCAATCTTTCGTCGTTATTTTAAGTTTAATTCGAAGCATTTAACATAGTAGAGATATAGTGCTATTATATGTGTCAACATTTTCTGCCCCACCCTGTATAACCTCTTTGACGAAAAGAGTTTGTATGTATAAATTGCGTGAGCTCTATTAATAAACTTTATTAACGTTTAGTCCAATATTTTCACGCTATAAATACTATTTGTAGCTGAATGTTATTAGAGAATATGTTTTAGAAACTGACATACCTTAACAATTTTTTTTTCTATGTATAATATTAATTAGTTTGATAGGTGAAGTGAGCCATTACCGCCACCCTCCTCTGGTGGTTAGGCTTGTTATTAGGCTTGTGATTCCCAAAGTATTAGTACTCCACATTTCACATAGTCACTAAACACATCTAAACATACATAAATACATACATAAATTGCTTCACAGATAACTTTGGTGTGACAAACATAATATTCACATTATTTAACTAAATTATAATCACACAATAATGTTCATGTAAACAGTATCGAACCGAGTGAACTAATATTCCAGAGAACCCGGTTTTATTCTAGAAGGCACTTAAAGATAATTAAACCTTTGCCATCAACCAATACATGGTACGGATGACTGCCGTTAATAAATATCCAATTACATAAGTTTGAAGATTACACATGGGCCGAGTTCGATTCCATTGTCAAAAGTATTTTGTCATTTGGTTCGTCAATTTGACCAAAGTGAAATTTCTCCAACTCTGATTGGTGGTGTTTTAGTTTAAGTTTAGTTTGTAAGTCGTGTATTTACATATCCCTATGTTTAGATTTCGCATTGTTTTGAGCACCATATCTAACTACCCGTTTGAGCTATAAACTTACGTAATAATTAAGGAGAGGTGTTAGTGATAAGGAAGGTTTTATTTAGAAGAAGTGAACCTGTATTTGCATGAAAGGGGAGTAGAAAACCATTTATAAAAATAACTCTGAACATCAGACCTGGAGTCGAACCCCGATCTTCCCGTCACTAGTGGTCCGGTCTTTAGCGAGAGTGATGCCCTGGCTTAGACTATTCGATCATTGAAGCGGGTGGTTCTCAATTTGAATACATAAATAAAGTCATGAGTTTTAGATAAAATTTAACGCTTTGGCATAATATAAATATTATTTTTTTTTACTTGTTCTCTTCCCTCCAATTAACTCCCTATGTTGATCTTGGTAATCTAAAAATAAAGTAGGAAGGTTTTAACTCACACGCGCGAGCGGCTAATAAAAAAGTTTTTTTTTACAACCTTGTGTAATTTGTAAGTTAGTTGAGAACCGACTGGGGGGGAGCGAGATAGAGAGTTTGCGCGTATGTTGGGATTATCTCGCTGGCAGCGCTGATATTTGTGTGAACTACTTTACGCTGGTAGTTTGTGAACGTGTGAGAGAACGTGTGATCACGTTTTAAGTGGCAAGTTTCCAAAAAAACCAAGTCCCAACACGCGCAAACTTAGTTCACCAAATGGGAACGTAACGAGTTTAATAAATCAGTATCAACATTCTGGGCACTTCCCCGCCGATAAATATAAATCCTACTCAACTACATGTGTCACATTCAACTAATGCCCTCTTCTATTACAATCATGTGTTTGCGTTCGGAATAGAAACACCAGTAAGCGGCTTCTCAATCAAAAAGGTGTTTTTTTTAAAATCCGAACGGGTGCCTGTGTTTGTGATTTTTTTTGACACCCTCTTTAAATGCCTTTGTCTTTTCTTTGCTAAAACTGGTCCCGCACCCTACATATAGGTCAGAAAATAAACCGTAGGATAAAAGATAAAAGTTGGAGACAAATTACACAGTAGAACTAACTTTATTTGTGTTAATTCTTTATATCACATAAAAAAAAACCGTCACTCCAGTTTTAATGACACTTAAAAGAATCATAACTTTTTTAATACATTTGAAAATATACCCTTGAAAATCAATAAAAAACTGCGTAAAAATTAAAACATGCTCTATAAATATAACTATGTTTTTTAAATCATACCTTGTATTAATTAAAATTGCTTGACACTCTTAAGGCGATTGGCCCTTTTCATTTGGCGTGGAAATGCAGAGCCATGGGAACAAACAGCTATCTTCAAGAATTTTAATTGTTTTGCAATTTTCTTTTGGGAAACGGTTTGTTCAAGAATAGAAGCATATAGATTAAGTTATACTTTTTATATACACACCTCCTCTTTAATTTTAACAGTGATCAAATATCGGCAATCTTAACATTTCTCAATAGAAAACTGCCGGCTGCATAACAAAAAATAAGAAAATGTAACACCCAATAAACATTGATACATTATCTTAGAAGAGGCGTTGAATATTACTATAAAAATTTCACTCGTTCTCGAGAAAACTGATAGTTCCAAACGTATGATTTTTCCGCAAGACCTGTTTGGTAGCTAGCGCCATCTACGGTTTCCGTGATCCATCTCTTCTTGTTGGCGCGGAAGGATACTTTGGTCGGTTGTAAAGCGACGCCACGCCTTTTACCCTCCCATTCATCATCCCACAAAGTAAGTTTTATACATGCACTCGACAGGGCCAAGGACCTTAAATGAATATCATTAGCTTTATCCAAATAAAATATTAAATGGAAATAATAGTTAGTAGTCATTAAAACTTCTTTAGTAAAATGTGATGCATTTCTTTGTGCTAGTATATAAACTATTCTTTATATATATATATTTATTTATATATAATAGATCACAAAACTCACTATCTGCTCTAAAAAGAGTTAAATATGATTTAAAACGGAAAAATTCCTTAATCGATAGTAAAAATTACTTTTGTTCATCAGAACAACGCAATAAATAATGTTCAGCAATATGCTGTGCTACCATATTTTCAATGTATTAATAGTTAACTTTATTATGTGTTCCCTTCCACCCAGATTATTATTTTTTACTACTTTATTATCTTTACCATTTTTACATCTGATCATTTCGTTCAGATACCTTGCTGCAATAAAAGATAATCTTCCATAAAAATATAATTGGTTCCTCCTTCCTCTCAGTTTTGTATACAATAATAACTCGTGATCTTCTGCTTCACTGCATTTACAATAGTAAAAATAATAATAATAATAAACTATATCCGTAGTTATGTTTTCCCCATTCTTTATACGTGTATAGCGGCACTAAATTCTTCTTATCTCTTTCCATTTGTCCTGCGTAAGAAGATGATGAACGAGGAAATAGAAAGAAGATTAATGCATGGAGAGAAGGCCATGGTTCGAGTCGATTAAGATATCCACGCTTTGCAATGTTAAGATGAATATGGATGAGAACTGATACATTATTTTTATACTAATTTCCGAAGTGGGTGGAAGGGCCGTAAAAGACGTTCACCGACATTTTTGATCCCCCGTGGTTGGCACATCATAGTTGTCGAGCGTTGGACGAAAGTTGTTGTTAGTTTGATTTTTATTAGGTTAGTTTGGGAATAGGGGATAATTATGTAGTGTTGAAAGTTTTTTTTTTACTTTTGTATTTTCTGTTTTTTGCACGCCAATTTTTTTAAATCACGCTTTTATTTGAAAATTAAGTAATTTGTATAAGTGCAAACTTCTATACAGGATGTACCGTAACATGTGGTACCTACTTCAGCAAAGGACAGTAGACACAAAAACAATTAAAAATTTAACATATAAACATGTGTCGCATTTGACCTTGTTACAGAGTTATAGTCATGTTTGTATTCCAATAATGTGGGGCTGCTTAATATTATAGGGAGTGCTCAAAATGGCCAACTTTGACCTGAATGCAAGCATTGAAATGCAATGTAGTTTTGAAAGAGTACGGGACTTTATTCCACGACCACTGCAGTCGTGTATTCAGGCTGAAGGTGTCCATTTTGAGTACTTCCTATAATGTTAATCAGCCCACATATTACTGTATTACATACACGACTATAGCTAGGAAGTATTGTCAAATGGGACACATGTCAATGCTAGCATTTTTAATTGTTCTTGTGACTCCTCCTGAGCGCTGTACTGAATCCAACATGTTACGGTACCTCCTGCATGATAGCTACAGTTGTATATTATATAGGCCTACTCGCTACAAATGACAAGACATTTCCCGTGTAGAGCTAGCAGTCTTGTGAAATTTATTTTCTATTCGAGTTTTAAACTTCTCCTTGGTGGTAAATTTCAATATAATGTTTAGCAGTATAAATGGGTACGTTATTAACAGCACAAACCGATGATTAGGTTATTCAGTCTTCATGTTCGTGTATACGCGAACCTATCGTCACACATTCTAAAACATTAGGCTCGTAATGTGTGGATTAGTTAAAATAGACATTCAAGGTCACACTTATCTCTACCTATGGTGCACACACTCGCGTGTGTCGTTTATAAGTATAGCTCGATACTCTAAAGTTTTTCTGTTTCAAACATAAGTTATGTTATTTTGTTGAGATTTTGGAATACAATTGTAATACCGTTAGACTATCAAAAATGTGTCTCGATTAGTCATTAATAACTAAAATTTAAGACGTAATAATTCTTATGGATTACCTCGTTTCAGTCCTTATTAGCTGCACCTAGTTTGGTTGAAATTGCAAATTAGTTGGGTATACACAAACACAAACAGCCAAAGTAATTTGTTGCAGATTTTTTTAAATTAAAAATAAATGTCTAAATAGCTATTAACAATATTTTCATCCAGCAGTTTATAAAAAAAACATTATTTTCTTGGAATATCGTGTACATTATGGTATGTTTTTAAACTTTAAGAATTAAAAAAAAAAAAAAATTGACACAGTTCTATCACTCAAATATAAATTTATCATTAATAACTACAAATACATTAATGAATTCAGAGTGATCTCATGAAAACCAAAGGATTTATTTAGATTTAGCTTAGTCTAAAGACACGCTAAAGAAACAGATATTTAAAAGGTTTCTGAAATATAGACCAAAAACACAATTACTTAGTATTTATGAACCCACAAGAAACACATTTTGGTAGTCCTTAATAAATATCAAAACTTGAAAAAAAGTTTGGAAATTTTTATATACACAACCTTTAAGATTACTTTCAATACAAACGATATTAACGGCATTATCCAAGCGAAAAGAACTTGATAGAAGAGTTTTAGATTAAACGAACTCGAATTAGTCTGGAGAGAAAGAGAGAGAGAGAGAAGAGATAAGGAAGCCACACAGATGAATCAAATGTAAAAACCACTCTAGTTCACCCAGCCAAGATTAGAACCTCGATATTCCCGTCCCAGGCTGTCCATTAAATTCTGATCTTCGCTGGTGGGCATGAAGTTTAAATGATGTAATACTAAGCTATTCTGGTTTGCCGGGGATGGGGAGTTCAGGATTAAATCTCCTTTGGGTGTACTGGGGGCAGTTTATCCTACCTAAATGTTTTTATTCTTTCCCTACACGCAAATGCGAGTATACTTCCTCTAAATTCCACCTTACTCATCAATCACCACATTATCATAATTAACTTAAATGCTTGTGACCCCTTCCTTCACCTCTGACAAGATGTGTATTAATCACAACTTGTGAACGTGAGGAATGCCAGGCCTCCACCGTGGTTCGGATCCCATGTTAAACAGTAGGTCCTCCATTTCATCTCACAATCACCCTACCATTGCACATTAGCGTAAGTGCGTATAACCCGAACGGGTAGTAAGACGCGGTGCTAATAATAATAATAATAATAATAATGCTTGTGACCCAAACAAATAATGACACGTGGTGAAAACAATTTTTTTTGCGTCTTAGACTGTAAGACCATTGGTGTGAGTATATATATTAATAATATTATTATTAGGTGTTCGGTCTTACGACAAGTCCATTCCTTTTTTCATTGAACTTAGACTGCCAATGTACCCTGTCCTTTGTCTCCTGCTAAGTATATTATGTATACATATAATATACTTAGCAGGAGATATATATATAAAACCAAATTAATATAAATAATAATCAAATTAATAATAGTAGCCACGTCATTAATAATAACCAAATTAATATTAATTTGGTCATTAATAATAACCAAATTAATATTAATTTGGTTATATTTGTAATCAAGATATTGTTTAGTAAAATAATATGCAAGATAATATTCTAGGACGATGTACTAGTTTTTTTTAAAAGTTATATTAAAATGAATTTTAGGATTACAATGTATAATATTTTAAGAAAATATTATTTTAATAATATCGTCTAATTCTGGCACAGGGAGATAACATATATGTCGACAGCGCTATTGTGTCCAACACGTACGTTGATCATTGGACGAACAAATTATCACATCGTATTAATTGCAGCAATATTCTACCCACCTCGGTGGCGTAGTTGGCTAACGCGCTAGTCGTGTTGAGCTAGATCGCCGAGGACGGGGAGATCGAGGTTTTGAATCTCGGTCGGGTGAACTGGGGGTGGTTTTTCCTAAATGGTTTTCCACTCTCCCTCCACGCAAATGTGGGTTCACTTCCTCTAAATTCAACACTCCCAATTCCTAATCCATTAGCGTAATTAGTACTTAAGCGTATAACCCGAACGGGTAGTAAGATGCGGTGCTAA
>CABFWO010001094.1:96577-127228 GCA_902155825.1 Timema genevievae | reverse complement strand
CCTTCCTGTATGAACATCGAGACTAGAGGCTACGACCGAGAAAATGGGCAAACTATTACAGTCGTAAAGGATACTATTTGGTTGCACGCACACCCACCCACCCACTCACACACACACACACACACACACACACACACACACACACACACACACACACAGAGATATTTTAATACTAACATATTTTTCACCATACCTTACTACCCGTCCATGCTATCTGAATTTAACTAGAGACAGAACTGTAGAATCTTGGAGGGAGAGTGGGAAACTATTTTGGAAAATATCTTAGCCTAGCTAGATGGGATCTGAACCCCAACCGGATAAGACCAACCCTAAGCCATCGTATGCTCTTCCCCTTTGCGAGGCAGAATACACATACTAATATTTTAGTCCTAATAATCAAACGCACTTCAGGGAATTACGGTAAAGAAAACCCCTCTCTAGCAAGTTGACTTAAGCTTCTGCTCAATATTAGGTTATAATCTCATTTGAAGATTATAATTGCCTCCACGGGTATTTAGTGTAGGCTACCTACTTTGCTTATTCATCTTGTAATTTACGGTAAGCGTTATGTTTCGTTTGTTTTAACACCTCTACAAGCTAACAAAGCCTTTAAGGCTGCACTCACTACGTTTTAATTCTTATAAGCTTTCTTTTCGTTGTGTGTTTGGGGAAAAAAACTGTTATTTCTGAAATTAGCAATTTATACTTCTAAAAAAGATTGTTAAAAACCATTAACAATATCACTATATTGTTACAAAATGTTTCCAACATTGATTGTATTAAAATTTAAAAAAAAACCACTAAAGTGGCTTATATGACCTTGAAACTATCATGGAAAGTTTCCAACATTATTTGTTTTTGAAAAGTTAAGTTTCAGAAATTAAAGCGATTTTCCAACAAATCAAAAAAATAAAATGTTAACGTTAAAATAAAAATAAAAGTTATAGGTGAGGCCTTAATGACAGTATCCTAGTCAAGGGAACAATACACTTGGTGATTCTTTACAAGTAAATCTTCATGGAACTATTATGAAAATAGCTCTGTTCTAAAAAACACTCTTCATAATCATTTGATTACCGTCTTTCAAGCCAGAGTCATCCAAGCTAGCTCACACCTGACACTTCCGGTGCAAGGTTTCCCAAGTTAATATAAAATCTGTTCAGCGTAGGAATTGTTTTCTGAAAGGCCTTTTTCCCTACCAGAAAGCTATTATATAGTAGGATTTTGGTAGGAAAAAAGACCTTTCAGAGAGTAATTCCTACCGTGAATGGAGTATACTGTATACGCCTACCCCTAAGGGTAAGCGAATGATACTATGTGGTAGATGACACACCATAGAGTTTTAATCTTTTTTTTTATCATCACGTCTTACTACCTGTTCAGATTATACGTATATTATATAATTACTCTAATGAAGTAGGGATGAGGAAGGAAGTATCTAACCGCATTTGCATGGAAGAAGGGTGAGAAACGATAAACGAAATAGACCACAATCTCTCAGACGTCAGCAGGACGGTCTAACACGAGAGTAACGCCTCAGACCATTTAACCACTGAAGTGGGGTATTAATAATCGTAAAATATATTTTTTTTATAATTGTACGTCTGAAAAACAAATTAACGTAGATATGAACTCTATATTATAAGTATTTCTTTCTCTCTATTGCGGCATTGTTTGGCTTGCCACTAAAAGCTTTTAGAACTTGGAACGACCATTTTATACCTTACAATACGGCAGGTATTAGATTATTTTTTTAAATGAAGCATTAGGTATGTCATGTTTTCGATTGGTGTACGCGATTACACTGGGTATCATCGCTGAGGCAACTGCATGGTTACATTTGGGATACAGCGTTGTCATACTCTCGTTTTGTGTGGTCAATCTCCCCTCAAATATAAGACAAGTTTAGCAACTCTGGTTAGTTGAGGTTGCCACTATCTGCTTTTTACCCCAGCACACCACTTTCCCACCAGGGAGTCGAACCTAAATCTTTATCGGTCCTGGTTCCGGTTCCTGTTCTCTAAACAAACATTTTAAAGGTTCCTGTTCTGGTTCCAGTTAGAGCACAATAAAGGTTACTGTTCTTTTCGGTTCCTGATAGTGTCCCGGTTCTGGTTGCGATTCTTTAATTTTTCAATTTTTTTTAGCACAGCGATTATCTATCAATTCGGGCTACGTCAATATACTAATTTCGATAGTGGTTCTTTTAATGAATGAGGAAGGTTATATTTTTATATTTAGAGGAAGTGTACCCACATTTGCTTGGAAGGAGAGTGGAGAAACACTTTAGAAATAACACTCTGGATCAAAAGTATTGCTAGATTAAAAAATATTATAACGTACCTTAATAACAAAAGTGCATCTTTCTAATTTGCATCTTGATCTGACACCGTCAATCTCATAGTCATAAAACTTCCGAACTCAGCTTAGGAAAGGAAAGGAAAAAAAGTGCAACATGTCAAAATTATATACAATTTTGTAAAACTAGGAACCTTTAAGAACCTTTACGAACCTTTACGGACCTAAAACCATTTAACGGTTCCAATTCTAGTTCCGGTTCTTCAGAATAGTGTTTTTAGGGTTCCGGTTCTGATTCCTTAGAAATAAATGTTAATTTCTGTTATCGGTTCCGGTTCCTGTTCCGGTTTGACTCCTTGCTTCCTACATAACAGAGGGTAATGAGATTTGGCAGCACTTGGCCGAGAGAGAGAGAGAGAACTAAGATAAAGATTGTCTTCCATAAGACCTGCAGTTTCCTCAGCAACAATATTGGGTGTATCTAGTTGTCCCAAACATTATATTATTTGGTAGAGAGACTGCCTATTAAGCTACGGGTCACGGGTTGGATTCCTTGTATGGCTGGAAAAAAAATCATTGCTGAACTGTGGGTCCCCACCCCCCTCCTTTCATAGTGATCAATTAACGGCTGGGGGTCGGGGTGTTGTGTCTGTTCTATTTTTTTTCTGTCCAGAAAATGCACTTTAGATACCTAATATATATATATATATCTTATTAAGGAAACATGTATATTATGGAAATATGTATATCACACTTTACATTAAATGTATGAAAATTAATACATCTTTATGGGATAAAAATAGGTCATTAAATTGAAAATAACTGAGAAGCAGGACTAATCAGTTCGCACTTTAAAATAATAAAAATTGCTACTAGCCTTTTTTTCCCACGCAATATATACTGATGGTAAATACTCCCTCTTTTTCCACCTGTTCCTCCCGAAACCGTCAAACCACAACTCTTCCATTAGGGCTTAGGAAAAGAATGGGAAGCCTAGTAACCTAGTACCTACCTTCCCTTCCACCTTCATTCTTTGAGCACCAGCGAATTCCTTGCATTCCTCTCTCTCTGCATTACAGGTTGAGGGGGGAAAGCGGTCACCTAAGACTGGTCAGAAAAGTTCTTCTCACACACCCTCCTGGGGTAGAACTGCTGCGACGGACATTTATTCCAAACCGGCGGTGGCAGTCGTGCGGTTGACGCGACCGACTCCAATCCGGTGTTTCCATGTCCATCCTCCAGACCTATTCAGCCGAGAGTCCCAATAAGTGGTTGTCATCTGCTCTAGTTTCAAGCTTTCTTTTTTACGAGCATTTTTTTTCTAACGACTTCACTAGCTATCAACTACAGAAGACTTAAGGTGGAAGTGTAGGGACCGCAAGCTAAAGCCGGTGGGTTTTTTTTGCAATTTTTATAGCATAACTTTTTTTTTTGTAAAATAAATCAAATAATTCTCCAGTAGAAACATAAGAGTTTGATTTTCTTCGCATGGTGACATCAACAGCTAATGAATATCTGTCATGAGCATCGTGACATTATATTAGAAAATATTTAAATCAAACCTGATTTGGTGGCCGCATGATCTAAGACGCTTCTCTCGCAGTACACTAGACTGCCGATGACGGAGAGATAGAGGTTCTAATTTTGGTTAGGTGTACTTAGTTTTTTCCACAATTCATTACCAATCTCCCCCCACGCATATGCGGGTACATTTCCTATTAATATAATCTCCCTAATACCTACAACCATAGCGTAATTAGTACCTAAGTATATAGCCCGAACGGATAGTAAGACTCATTGCTAAAAATTAAGAGAAAATGTTGTCATTAAATTCAAGGACACCTTTAACAAAGATTGAAGAACTTTTAATTTCACTACCCGAAGAAAATTAAATTCTATTTTTCTACTGGAGGATTTTTTTTTATATTTTGTCCAAAAAAAGTTTTGCTTTAAAAACTTCAAAAACGCTGACTTTATTTTCTTGTCCCCTGCACTCACTCCAACCTTAAGGTGGTTCAGCGAGAAAGTATCAATTGCTGCCGGGTTGGACGGTTTTAAATAAAATGTTCTGTGTTTTTTTAAATACATTTTCAAATCTGACAAAGCTTTTACTGCCTTTGTAATATCAATAAGAAAAAGGGAAAGAAAATTACGAAATTTCTGATCTCAAGGTAAAGAGGAAAACTCACTAATAACTTTAAATATCTTAACATATTTTACTATGGGCTTACAAAAAATAAGGCAAAATCTAAAGCCCGTTTTCATCAAGTCTAGTCTCATAGCTCCGCAAATATGCTTAAAATGTCGTTGGAAAATGAGCTAATTTCACATTTTCATACTCTTTCTATATTAATGAAACTCAAATTTTAGGGTTGTTAAGGAAAAAGAGCCACGTTGAAATCTTTTGACTTTAATTTGGACTGAAGCATATTTAGAAATAACGCATCATATAATCAATAATGGAAATCAACATTGAGAAGTCATAAGTGATGGTGATTTAAAAAAAATGAAGAGCCGTTGAAAATTAAATTTGAAAATCAGGAGTTAGAAAACATAGAGAAGTTCAAGTACTTGGAAATTCTTCTGACAAGGAATGCCTAGGCACCAACGAAATTAAATCGAGGATCGCCATGGCTAAGGAAGCTTTCAACAAGAAGAGGTTACTGCTGACCAGCAAGTTGAGTTTGGAACTGAGGAAGTAACTGATGAAATGCTACATTTGGAGCATCGCACTATAAGGAGCATAAACTTGGACTCTTGGGAAGATGGGAAAGAAATACTTGGAAAGCTTTGAAATGTGGTGCCGGAGAATACTTGTGAAGATCAGATGGACAGACAGGGTGACAAATGAAGAAGTCATAAGGAGAATGGTTGAGAATAGATCCATTTTGAATGTGATTCTTCGACGCAAAGCAAACTGGATCAGACACATCCTTAGGAGAAACTGTTTTCTGCACTACGTCATAGAAGGAAATGTTGACGGAAAGAGGAGCTTAGGGAGAAGGATGATTCAAATACTGGATAACTTTAAGGAAAGAAGAAAATTCTGGGAGCTGAAGGGGGAGGTAGGAGACAAGATTCATTGGAGATTTAAGTTCACTGACAAAAGGAATTTCGTAAGATAGAACACCTAATAATAATAATAATAATAATAATAATAATAATGATAAAAAATATTACGTTAGAGTTGAACTTCTGTGCGGCAATTTTTCGCTTACCGAGGTGACACCTTTAAGCTTATTGCTTTATGCTACTTTTTTAACACCATGTCTTGCTACCCGCTCGGATTATACGCTTATGTACTTATTACGATAATGGTATTAGGTTTTAGGGAGGTTATATTTATCTAAGTGTTCCCACATTTGCGTGGAGGAAGGGTAGAAAACCATTTTGGAAAACTCACCCTCAGTACACCCGACTAATATGGATACCTTGGGAGCGTTTGACTTGTCAATTAGCACTGCATAGGCCTACTTATTTGGATAATTACTGTCTAATAATATTTTATTGAAATAATTACTTGATGCATTCTTATTAATATGCCTCCTTTTCAATCAGATATACTGCTTTTAGGAACTATCATAAACGAATGGGCGAATATGTGTAAAGCAGGACGATATTTTTTTATCAAACCTGCCAAAACTGTTCCAAGATGTTTATCATTATGCTACTTTTAATATATATTTTCCAAAATATTTGTTTCAAGCCATGGACACCCATAAATGGCTGATGAGGGTGACTTTAGCCCCCCTTATGAGTCTGCAATATTTCCTTTTTTTTGTTAATTTTTATGAAAAAACAAATAATCATTAGTGTTGTTTTTCGGATTTGGCTGAAATTTGCTATTAATAACTTTGAATCATCAATATCCGAGATAACAGAGATAAAAATGATAGAATATATATTTCCTTCCATTCCTTCGTCACTCGCTCTCTTTTTATTATGTTCTGTTCAATAAACTCGTGAAAAATATTTTTTTTTCAATAAGTTCAGCTACAACTAAATTTTTCAGAAACTTTTGAAATTCAAATAACTATCTCAGAATTCTGATCAGATGCTCTTTCCCACAAGGTTAAATACTTGAAGCTTTTTCTCGAGGAAGGGGGAGGGGAGTGCCACACTAGCGGCAGATGGGACTCCGATCTACCCTCCATTTGGAAAACCCATATGGGCCAATCGGGTCCTGAAGAAAAATATAATAACATCAGCAGAATATTATATTTCACGACCTTTGTGTGTGTCAAGTTTGGTTGAACTCTATCATATCATAACAGGATGAGGCAGTCAAACGGCAAGATTTTAAAAAATCGCAANAAATTTTTTTTTTACATATATGTAATGTACATGAGTGGAAATTACTAGTGTACCTTGAAAATAATCATTTTCTGAAGATGGTGTCAGTAAGATGGAATCCTTGGTTTTGCACACATTGTCGCAGTCTGAGAGCGAAGCTGCCCATTACGTTGCGTAGCATTTCCAATGGAATGTTGCTGACCTCTTGCCGAATTCACCCCTTCAAATCATCCCTGGTCCTTGGCGGGTTCTCCTTGAAAACCTGGGATTTAAGATATCCCCAGAGAAAATAGTCTGGAGCCATCAAGTCTGGTGAATGGGCAGGCCACAGGAAATCTCCAAACTTGCTGATGAGATGACCAGGAAATGTGAGCCTCAGCAAATTCATTGAAACTTCGGCAGTATGTCAAGTTGCACCATCTTGCTGGAAAAGTGTGTTTTCATCTGGGTCATAGTCATCGAGAGCAGGCAGGTAAAAAGTTAACAACACGTCAGCGTAACGATCTGAGTTCACCGTCACCATGTTACCATGTTCATTTTCAAAAAAATAAGGGCCGATTATTCCACGAGATAATACTGTGCACCAAACCATCACTTTTTCTGAATGTAGGTTTTTTTTGTGGAGATTGTGTGGGTTATTTTCGGCCCAGTACCGAAAATTCTGCTTGTTGATGAAGCTACTAAGGGGAAAGTGGTCTTCGTCACTCATCCATAAGTTGTGATTTCTCTCTCTTTTCATTTTGTTCAATGAGATTTAACATCTATTGACAAAAGCGTACTCTGCTATTGTAATATTGAGGTTCGAGGTCTTGCATTACTTGAATCCTATATGGATGGTAGTGAAGGTCATTCTTCAGAATCCTTCTCATGGTTCGATTACTGAGATTAAGTTCTCCACTGTATCGTCCAGCCGATTTTCGCGGACTTCTTGCTAAGGCTATAGGCACAAAATCAATATTCTCAGAGGTCCAGCTGGTTTTTTTTTTACTACCACCTCTTTTCTGTGTCGTGATAGCAGTGGCTTCAAAATTTCTTACCCACAGGCCGATAGCTTTTGCAGAAGGCACGGGAGTGCGTGGGGGTGAACCAAACATTCGCCGGAAGGCGCGTTGAGCACCAACGAAACTATCCTTCATTTTTTGTAATACGCCTTAACGGCAAACGCACGCTGCTCACGTACATCAAGTTGGCCTGCCACTTTCTCCAAATGAATTGAAATTACTACAGTCCTTTGTGCTACGTTTGTGCTCATATGTGCCCNTTGCCACGGGCGTAATTTAATAGCACCAAAGCTGAATTTCGGGCACATATGAGCACAAACGCACCACTAAAGAATGGCATTAGAAAATTTTGATTTCGAAAATGTGGCGGGCCAACTTGAACATCAAGATAGCCCGCCACACTAAAAACATTGCCACGGGCGTAATTTAATAGCACCAAAGCTGAATTTCGGGCACATATGAGCACAAACGCACCACTAAAGAATGGCATTAGAAAATTTTGATTTCGAAAATGTGGCGGGCCAACTTGAACATCAAGATAGCCCGCCACACTAAAAACATTGCCACGGGCGTAATTTAATAGCACCAAAGCTGAATTTCGGGCACATATGAGCACAAACGCACCACTAAAGAATGGCATTAGAAAATTTTGATTTCGAAAATGTGGCGGGCCAACTTGAACATCAAGATAGCCCGCCACACTAAAAACATTGCCACGGGCGTAATTTAATAGCACCAAAGCTGAATTTCGGGCACATATGAGCACAAACGCACCACTAAAGAATGGCATTAGAAAATTTTGATTTCGAAAATGTGGCGGGCCAACTTGAACATCAAGATAGCCCGCCACACTAAAAACATTGCCACGGGCGTAATTTAATAGCACCAAAGCTGAATTTCGGGCACATATGAGCACAAACGCACCACTAAAGAATGGCATTAGAAAATTTTGATTTCGAAAATGTGGCGGGCCAACTTGAACATCAAGATAGCCCGCCACACTAAAAACATTGCCACGGGCGTAATTTAATAGCACCAAAGCTGAATTTCGGGCACATATGAGCACAAACGCACCACTAAAGAATGGCATTAGAAAATTTTGATTTCGAAAATGTGGCGGGCCAACTTGAACATCAAGATAGCCCGCCACACTAAAAACATTGCCACGGGCGTAATTTAATAGCACCAAAGCTGAATTTCGGGCACATATGAGCACAAACGCACCACTAAAGAATGGCATTAGAAAATTTTGATTTCGAAAATGTGGCGGGCCAACTTGAACATCAAGATAGCCCGCCACACTAAAAACATTGCCACGGGCGTAATTTAATAGCACCAAAGCTGAATTTCGGGCACATATGAGCACAAACGCACCACTAAAGAATGGCATTAGAAAATTTTGATTTCGAAAATGTGGCGGGCCAACTTGAACATCAAGATAGCCCGCCACACTAAAAACATTGCCACGGGCGTAATTTAATAGCACCAAAGCTGAATTTCGGGCACATATGAGCACAAACGCACCACTAAAGAATGGCATTAGAAAATTTTGATTTCGAAAATGTGGCGGGCCAACTTGAACATCAAGATAGCCCGCCACACTAAAAACATTGCCACGGGCGTAATTTAATAGCACCAAAGCTGAATTTCGGGCACATATGAGCACAAACGCACCACTAAAGAATGGCATTAGAAAATTTTGATTTCGAAAATGTGGCGGGCCAACTTGAACATCAAGATAGCCCGCCACACTAAAAACATTGCCACGGGCGTAATTTAATAGCACCAAAGCTGAATTTCGGGCACATATGAGCACAAACGCACCACTAAAGAATGGCATTAGAAAATTTTGATTTCGAAAATGTGGCGGGCCAACTTGAACATCAAGATAGCCCGCCACACTAAAAACATTGCCACGGGCGTAATTTAATAGCACCAAAGCTGAATTTCGGGCACATATGAGCACAAACGCACCACTAAAGAATGGCATTAGAAAATTTTGATTTCGAAAATGTGGCGGGCCAACTTGAACATCAAGATAGCCCGCCACACTAAAAACATTGCCACGGGCGTAATTTAATAGCACCAAAGCTGAATTTCGGGCACATATGAGCACAAACGCACCACTAAAGAATGGCATTAGAAAATTTTGATTTCGAAAATGTGGCGGGCCAACTTGAACATCAAGATAGCCCGCCACACTAAAAACATTGCCACGGGCGTAATTTAATAGCACCAAAGCTGAATTTCGGGCACATATGAGCACAAACGCACCACTAAAGAATGGCATTAGAAAATTTTGATTTCGAAAATGTGGCGGGCCAACTTGAACATCAAGATAGCCCGCCACACTAAAAACATTGCCACGGGCGTAATTTAATAGCACCAAAGCTGAATTTCGGGCACATATGAGCACAAACGCACCACTAAAGAATGGCATTAGAAAATTTTGATTTCGAAAATGTGGCGGGCCAACTTGAACATCAAGATAGCCCGCCACACTAAAAACATTGCCACGGGCGTAATTTAATAGCACCAAAGCTGAATTTCGGGCACATATGAGCACAAACGCACCACTAAAGAATGGCATTAGAAAATTTTGATTTCGAAAATGTGGCGGGCCAACTTGAACATCAAGATAGCCCGCCACACTAAAAACATTGCCACGGGCGTAATTTAATAGCACCAAAGCTGAATTTCGGGCACATATGAGCACAAACGCACCACTAAAGAATGGCATTAGAAAATTTTGATTTCGAAAATGTGGCGGGCCAACTTGAACATCAAGATAGCCCGCCACACTAAAAACATTGCCACGGGCGTAATTTAATAGCACCAAAGCTGAATTTCGGGCACATATGAGCACAAACGCACCACTAAAGAATGGCATTAGAAAATTTTGATTTCGAAAATGTGGCGGGCCAACTTGAACATCAAGATAGCCCGCCACACTAAAAACATTGCCACGGGCGTAATTTAATAGCACCAAAGCTGAATTTCGGGCACATATGAGCACAAACGCACCACTAAAGAATGGCATTAGAAAATTTTGATTTCGAAAATGTGGCGGGCCAACTTGAACATCAAGATAGCCCGCCACACTAAAAACATTGCCACGGGCGTAATTTAATAGCACCAAAGCTGAATTTCGGGCACATATGAGCACAAACGCACCACTAAAGAATGGCATTAGAAAATTTTGATTTCGAAAATGTGGCGGGCCAACTTGAACATCAAGATAGCCCGCCACACTAAAAACATTGCCACGGGCGTAATTTAATAGCACCAAAGCTGAATTTCGGGCACATATGAGCACAAACGCACCACTAAAGAATGGCATTAGAAAATTTTGATTTCGAAAATGTGGCGGGCCAACTTGAACATCAAGATAGCCCGCCACACTAAAAACATTGCCACGGGCGTAATTTAATAGCACCAAAGCTGAATTTCGGGCACATATGAGCACAAACGCACCACTAAAGAATGGCATTAGAAAATTTTGATTTCGAAAATGTGGCGGGCCAACTTGAACATCAAGATAGCCCGCCACACTAAAAACATTGCCACGGGCGTAATTTAATAGCACCAAAGCTGAATTTCGGGCACATATGAGCACAAACGCACCACTAAAGAATGGCATTAGAAAATTTTGATTTCGAAAATGTGGCGGGCCAACTTGAACATCAAGATAGCCCGCCACACTAAAAACATTGCCACGGGCGTAATTTAATAGCACCAAAGCTGAATTTCGGGCACATATGAGCACAAACGCACCACTAACGAATGGCATAAGAAAATTTTGATTTTGAAAATGTGGCGGGTCAGCTTGAAATCAAGTTGGCCCGCCACACTAAAATCTTAGTAATTTGAGTAATTAAATAGCACAAACGCCGTGCTTCGGGCACATATGAGCACAAACGTAGCACAAAGGACTGTAGTAATTTCAATTCATTTGAAGAAAGTGGTGGGCCAACTTGATGTACGTCGTTGCTCACTCGACCAACGCTATATGGCTACTAAATTCCTGATGTCTAGACGCCCAAGGTCGAGTACTCCGCTCTCACAACCAACCACCACGTCCGCCAGCCCTTCCTGGAATATTGTCCTGTAAAAGGAACTTGCACACAGTCAAACAAACATTACGATCATATAATAATAATTATTAATATTACTATTATTACTAAACGCTTTAGTTAAAAAAATGTATTAATCTCATTTCATGAAAGAAAATAAGAAATAAAATTGTTAAACCGTATAAAAATGTATTTCTACGTGGTGAATAAAGCACTTCCGGTTTAGTTGTCGTTATTATATTAGTGTAAGGTAGAGTTTTTTTTAAATGTACTTTTATCTTTTAATAATCTATTTTCCTTGTAATATTTTTTCCAACATTTAATCTTGAGTTTAAAATTAATTTTTGGTACAAGTAATCTAAAAAAAATTAAACAAAAACTTTAAAAAACAATGAAAAAACTATTTAAGCTATTTTTTATTTTACATATTTTAATAATTAGCTTGGACAAGTTTTATGAAACTCTCGCAAAAATGAAAATATGAGAGTTGCATATATAATTACATTCCTGAATTATTAAAATGGTAGCATTCTATTTTTCTTCTAAACTAAACTAATTTTGTTAAATTTCACTTCGCATTAAGGTCTCATCTTTATTCGTAGTCAACATTGAGGTGTTTTTGCAAAATAAATATAGGTGAATCGTATGTTTAGAAACTTTTTTTTTATCTAAAAAAGAATTTTCTGGCTTATGTTTCGCAGCCTTAGCCATAATATAAACTATTGAAAACTGGAGAAAGACAGAAAAGTATATCAGTTTGATTCTAAACTTGTAGAGTGGTTTTGCATGTGCTCATAAATCCTTCTTCTCGATGTATTGTTTCTTTACCAAACCCCCAAAAACCACGTTTTCTTTTTATCAGTGGCTTCTTGGGGAAGATGGCTTTATCGCCCAGTAGTCTAAGGCTTTGCTTTTATTGGTTTTTCTTCTTTACTTCTGTATATGTCAATATTTAACCCATTTTTTCTTTCTTTTTCTTTCATTTACTTACTTTCATAGTTGGACTCTCATTCTGTCATAGTAATATTTTTTTAACGTTTATTTTTACTTTCTATTGACACCTCGGAGAGAAAGTATTATGATCATAAAAAAAAAATAGACCTCTATATTTTATTAAATGTCGACATTTCATGACCCCCAGAAACAGAAAAAGTGGTTTTCACGATGCTATTTTTCTACCTCGGGCTAGAGCCGAAACTATTTTACCTATTGGGCTAAGAATTGGTATCAGTGGTTTTCATGAGGTTTTTTTAGATCTTTATATTATGTGTATTTCCCTCCTTTACTTCTGCTCTGTTTTTCCTTTTCCCATCCTATAACTATTTAATTGGTATTATATACAGGTGTACCGTTACATGTGAGACCCATTTCACTGGTGAACAGGAGGCATAAATACATTGAAAAAAAGTTAATCTAAATTTGTGTCCCATTTGACCTTGTTTACGAGTTATAGTCATGTTTGTACTCTAGTAAAGTCAAGCTTCTTAACGTTATAGGAATAGCTCAAAAATGGCCAGCTTCAGGCTAAATGTAAGCCTGTAGTCGTCGTGTCGTGGAATGCCGCACGCTTACAAAACTACCAGGTGTTTGTTGGATTCGTTGACGATGACGAAATATTGGTATTGGTTTTTAAATCAACAATTTTGTTTCAAGTGGCTTCACAAATAAAAATCAAATGGATTTAAGTTTAGGAAGCGCGCAGGCCAGCCATTAGGTCCTATACAACCTATCCATTTTTTTTTTAGGAAATAGTTCGTTCAAGAAATTTCTGGCTACTTGGCTAAAATGTGGCGATATGGTATACAAAAAGTTTAGTGGAATCACTTGACTCGAAAGCCCCGTCTACATTGTCCTTATCCTCAAGTCCTTACCACTTCGTAGAAGTTTACTCAACTTTAAAACTTTCTAAGGACTAGTCGATACGGTCTGATAAGGACTATCAATCACAGCAAAGTAAATATGTGCGTGCGCAGCGAAATGGAACCACCAATGGGAGCGAACGGATCCGTTGCAATGGATACAAATACAAAATGAAATAGTTTTGTGCACGCAACTATTTCAAAAATATTTTTTCTGAAAACTTAAGATCCCGGGAATTGTGACATCTTGGAAACGGTTTTCAAGAGAAATATCTTGTTATCAGAAATAGTTTCGTGACTTTGGTAGGAAGGTTGAACCTCATGTTAGTATTCTTACTAACCGCTGATTCACAGATCACGTCTGCTCCTGCCTTGATCTAGACAATCTTCCTTCTAAGAGTTTGGTTGGACGTAGTCTCCAACTTTCTCATGGTTGGCACGTTCACGTGTTAATGGATACGGACTGTGTAAACGCGATTTCCATTTCTAAGGACCATTAAGGACTTAAGTTGTATACGAATGCTGAGCTTACGGACTCTGTAAATGGGGCTAGACTTGGAAGCAAGGCCAATTAGTACACATGTTTATATTAACTTTTTCCGTTGTTTTAGTACCACCTGTCTACCGCTAAAGTGGATCCCACCTAATACTGTACAGCCTGTATATACACTTAACCTTTTTTTTATTTAGATGTTTTCTTTCCCCCTACCTCCATTCTTGTTCTTTGTTATTAATTCTCTCCCCATCCCACGGAAATACCGCGGTGATTGTGAGTTAACAGTCGATGTATGGACCAGACTCGAGCTTGCTATGCATATTGATGTGGCGCGGTCGTTGCCGTCCGATCAATATGTATCGTATCTCTTTCTATTTTATTTTTTTATTTTTTTGCTTTTGTATCGGGTCGACTAGAAGGGCACCCTTGGGACCCCATGATCGTTCACAGTCGTTGCTGGTATATTTTAACCAGTGGGCTACGGCTACCGAATTCCTTATACAGGAATTTTTTTTTATCACCGCGTCTTATTACCAGTTCAGGTTATACGTATATATTATAATTACTCTAACTGGGTATGGATGAGGAAGGAAGCATTTTAGAGGTAATCTAACCGCATTTGCGTGAAAGGAGAGTGGGAAACCATTTAGGAAAAAAACACCCTCGGTAAATCCAACAGGGACTTGAACCCTGATACACCCGTCTTATGTAGCCTAGTATAGAACGATAGTGACGCCTTAAACCATTCGTCTACTGAATCGGAATATCCGAGAATTGAAGTTATCCATAAAGCTTCGTTGCTATTTATAAGATGGTTGAAAAATATGGGAGGTATTGTGTTGTTTTTTAAAATTTGGTTGTTAAGTAAATAGGTTTTTTAAACATGTTCTTTCTGAACCAATAGATATCACCACATGACTTATAAATAAAGACACTGAAATATCGCGAGGCATGTTTTTGTGAGCTTTTACTGGCACATTAAAATGAAAAACAAAATATTTTAACTGTAGCATTTTTAAATAGTATTTTGCACACGAGTAATAAAGCTAAGTGGGATATTTTCGAGAAAGCGACTACTTAGATTTACGAATAATTTTCATTTATGTAAATTTTAATGAGTCAACAATATAAAAACTAAACATTTGTTTACCAAGCAGCAAATGGCATCGTGGATTGCCTGAAATTACAATAGAAAAGAGTACCAACTACACTACTACAATTTTTCGCCTTATATTCCTATAACCTGCTTAGAGTGGCCGCATAGTATATATAAGGCATCACTCTTGTTTTAGAGTAGACTGCCGATGAAAGGGAGATCAGGTTTCTAATCCCGGTCGGTTCTACTGAAGGTTGTTTTCCCTGAATGGCTTTACACTCTCCTTCCATGTAAATTCTGATACACTTTCTCTAAATTCACCCTTCCTCATCCCTAGCTCATTAGCGTAGCTAGTATACATGCGTATAGCATGAACAGGGAATAAGATGCGGTACTAAAAAAAAAGAATTTTTGAAACAAAAAATATTTTACAATTTGATATGCATTTCTCTTAGCATTATTTCCAACTCATTTGCTTTTACAAGGGGCAATGATATAATTCGCCTTTCTTAAGTCAAGACTTTGATAAAGACCAGCTAAAAAAATTATATTTTTAAATCACAAAGCATATAAACTCTCTTACCTGACATCATTAAATTGTATATTCAAATTTTATCTCCTATTAATTTTAATAGGTCTACCTTAAGAACTGTGCAATATTTTATAAATTGTTTATATTAATTCTTCTCTACATAATATATATATATATATGAGTAAATACATCTATAGGCTGATTTTGGTAAGAATAACGGTATCTCAGAGGTACTAAAGCTACTAAAACAATTTAAATTTAATCATACATCAAGTTATATGCAGCTGGTACTTTTGATAGCTATTATTATTTAATTGAGGTATTTAACGTGCACTTTCTGAATTGATTGATTATATCAGCGCACGAGAATTTCTATGAGAAATAGCTAAAAGGCCTATCAATTTTGCCAGGAAAGGTAATTTCACATACCTTCTAGAGTTCTTTAACATTCCACCATATATATTGGACCAAGGGCTCTACTTCCCCTCCGAAGGAAGTTATGCTACGGATTTTTATCTCTAAAGAAAAATCCGTCGACCCCATTGGGGTTTAAACCCAAGGGCACCGGATCCTGCGGTGAGCCCTTTACCCCAAGGCCACCAAGGCCGACGATATATATTATTAATAAACTATAAATTAACACAAATAATATAGTAAAATGTTATCAATGTTGGCCACAAATAAATATTGTTTGAATTCTCTAGCTTGTTCCTCCAAATGAAATCAGCCTATATTGTACTAGCAACTAGCTTACGAGAGTTACAAAAGTTGAGCTTACTCCCCCCACCCCCCCACACACCCTCCAGGTAATCCACACGCGCCACTTTTGTAATTAATGATCTGTTACCAAAGAGTGGGCGAGTGTATTTATTGGCTCATCGCAGGTCGTCGCCGATCAACCAGCAATCGGTAGGGGTGAAAGGATGTTGGCCAGGGAAAGGGGGAGAGGGGATGTCAAGGCTTATCGTTTCTACGTCCGATGCAATCAGGGTATAAATCATACGGCCGGGTGTAATTGGTTTTAGCTTGTCGGTCACGCCGGAGGTAACTGCGTTATCAGTTGGACAGTCGAGTTTATTACTCTTTAATACGATTAGAACAGGTCGAGATCACAAATAATTTGTTAGCCCATGTCATACTACTATTATTATTTTGAAAAGGGGTAGGGGGCTATTATTTGTATTAATATTTAGCACCGCGTCTTACTACCCGTTCGGGTTATACGCTTAAGTACTAATTACCCTAACGGATTAGGAATTGGGAAGGTTGAATTTATAGGAAGTGAACCCGCATTTGCGTGGAGGGAGAGGGGAAAACCATTTAGGAAAAACCACCCCTAGTTCACCCGACCGAGATTCGAACCTCGATCTCCCCGTCCTCGGCGGTCGAGCTCAACACGACTAGCGCGTTAGCCAACTACGCCACCAAGGCGGGTTATTATTTGTAAATATAAATAATATCAAGTTTATCCCTCGAAAGTAATCAAAATCTTAATATTAGGTAAAAATAATGTTTTTTTCAATGAATAGTGAATACATCATTCTTAATCAAGTCAAACATCTTAGCTCAGTCGGAAGCGTGTCTGTCTATCGAGCTAAGGGTCCCGGGTCCGATTACCGTTATGGCCGAAAAATTAATCATTGGTGAAATATGTGTTTACCCTTTCACATTGATGAATTAACATCCGGGGACTGGATGTTGTGCCTGTCCTAGTCTTAAGTTATATAATAATGCATATAAATCTACGATAGGCCTAGTAAGCTGGTAGTGGAAAATATATGGCTTGAATAAAAAACTCGCCCAGGCCATAGGTTGGAAACAGTAATTGATGGAAGAAAATCATTCTTAATAAAAAAAGTTATAAAACACTATTTTATATTATTTTTTATTAATTTTTAAATTGTCTTATTTCCAAATAAATTGGGTATAAATACAATGTGTATTTAGGGCAAGCCGCAGCTCTAATCTAATAGTGGTCAATATTTTGAAAAAATAATTATTAAAATTTAGTGGTTAAAAAGTAAAATTAGGTGACTTATATCAGAAGTCCACTCGAATAACTCATTAATTTTAATAATCATATATGTTATTTGAACGTCTGAGCTACGGCCAGAACAATCAGTTTATTGTTTTTTTTTGTCAAAGAGTAACAGAAATACAACAGATTATTTTCATATGAGTTAATATGTTGATACGTTTTATTTTTAAATTAAAATAGCCAGATGCTAAAATTGTATTACTACGTGTTATCATTTTTACTTTTTTATACTAAAAAAAATTGTTTGAAGAAATAATTGTTAATTTGGCAGGTTGTTTGTTTATGTCTAAATATTTCGGAACAAAATTTACCAATGCGTGAATACGTTTTGCTTGCTATTTTGTAATTATACACTTTCATCAACGAAAGTAATATTCATCTTCAACTCTCCAACCTATTGGACTGTGTCGGACAGCGCTTCATTAGGACCTGTCTTGCCAGGAATGTAATTAAAGCGGGACTGTGTCCCAAACTAACTGTGATTCTTGATTTCAGATCCCCGCCCATATTCGATACCCACCCTAATCCCCCTAACCCCATTCTACCGCCCTCGATGAGACCGTGGTTAATACTCGTATTATTCCATTGTTCTACGCTGTTTCATCTCTCTGCTCTCGTATTTTATTTCTTGCTCTGCCTCTGCCCAGTTCTTTACTGGATTGCACACTATACTCGCGGGCAGCTCCATAAGAAGTCGATCTCAGGTCGTGAATCTACAATGCATTCACGGTGAGTTGGCTCTTTTCTACCAATTGAAAGACTATTAAAATGAGCTCACCTGAAAAATAAGTCAGATTACCTCCATTTTACAAATGATGCCAGAAAAATTCATTAGTAAAAGTGAAAACTTGTATGTGATGTGGTTTAACACAAGACTGTGTTTTTAGTAAATTTTTAACTATCAGAAATTACCGAAGTTTTCATGAACCAACTATACCCAATATTTGAAATATCACTGCATGTCTTCTTGACATTACATACTTTATTATTATTATTATTATTATTATTATTATTATTATTGATAAAATAAACCGCTTGTCGCTACTGGGTCTAGGTATAGTAGGATTCTGGTAAAAACAAATATACTGTAAGAGTGGTGGTATCCGACAGCTAGCAGAAGGTTATTTATTACAATCATTGACTGAAAGAATTTCGAACTATTCACGAATAATCATTATTTATCTACTAATACTATGTAACCAATAAAAAGTTTTATCAAACGAGTATAATAATACACTAGAGTTGCGTTTATCTGGCCTAAAGTGGCGGCATTCTGGGGCAGATAGTACGGAATCCGTGTGTAAATAATTTTCGGCATGGATTTGCCTCATGCAACTATGCCTCTTGCACATCTCCCTTGACACAGCTTCTTAAAGCCAAATCAAAACAGTGCTGCTATCTACTTCACCCTTGACACAACTTCTGTTTCCAGTCAAATAAAAAACAGTGCTGCTATCTAAACCTCCCTTGACACATCTTCTGTTTCCAGCCAAATAGAAACAGTGCTGCTATCTACAGCTCTCTTGACACGGCTTCTGTTTCCAGCCAAATCAGAACAGTGCTGCTAAATACACCGACTTCAATAGCACTGTATTATACACCAACTGCATGCATAGCAAGTATGCTTTGCTGTCTCCAATGATAATGAGAATATCTCATCTAAGTCAATGAGGCTTTCATGTTTTTTCCCTAACCACCTCAATTCATAGGCACATTATTAAATAATTGTTCATAGATAATGTTATGATCATAATGGTATTATCTTTATTTATAATTTTCTGTCTTGCAATAGTTTGTTTTAATTTTAATTAACTGTAATAATTGACATTTTTTATGTAAAGAGTGGGGAGGTGGGGATGGAGGATGATGGGTGTCAAACCCCTATGATACACTCCCTTTGCCCACTTATCTACTTGGTTGTTTACCTCACTCCGTTTATTTATAGGTCATGAAGTGAGGTTGTCCTCACGTATAGATAATTTCTATTTGTCAGAGTTGTCGTTGGTGCATACTAATATTCCATTACAGGAACCCAAATCCACTCATTGTTATTATTGATTCGTATTACGCTCATCGTATATATAGCGGTATGCTCGCTAGGATCCGTATATATAGCGGTATGCTCGCTAGGATTGTAATAATATTGTTTTATCATGTTCCATTACTTATATACCACAGACTATTGACCTCTATAACTTTATCGTGCTAGCTTCACATAGTCAAAATGGAAATAAGGATTCTATTGTAAACAAACCATGCAACATAGTATTTTTTCCCTCCCTTTAACGTGATGCGTTAGACTAACATTTTAACGAAACGTATTCAGAAAGGGGAATATTATATCCGGCCCTTTTTTTAGTGTCGTAAAAACCTGGTGTGGAAGGGTTGTCATTTGATACTTCCACTAAAGTCCAGATTTTATTATCTGTAATAATTGGAACCAAGCCATTACGAATAAAATATTCGTTCTACTGATCGATACTCATTTGAAATAAGGTTTACTGAATAAATTGAATCGTGCTATACGGCACGAGAGGATTGTGTGGAATTGACGTGCGTGGGTGGTTACCTGGAGGAAGCATCGGCTATGTCCAGACTGATTCAAATGTCAGACTAATAGGTGAGTGGAAGCACAAAAAGCCTTTAGAATTACACTGTATTTATTGCTGTGGGGTGACTTTGATTATACAAGCTATCTAAATATTATATATATATATATATGTGTGTGTGTATGTATGCTCGAGCTTAGAAACGGGAATTTTGTTTCAAATTAGGACCTGCTAGATCAATATTGAATATGTGAAATTATCAAGATTTTATTTTTCAAATGGGAAATTCCATTCGAACGCAACACTTTTCCCTGACAAAAGCTTTTTGTTTGTTTATTTTCGTCATAGCGCTTTATTAAAAAGTTGTTTGTAAATTTTTCTCGCACCTGGAAATATTTCACAGAAAACGGAATGAACTTTCACGGTTTATGTGAAAAGCATAAAGTACAGTATCCAAACCATTTTCAATAACACATCTATCTAAAATCTTTGTAACATATTATCTCCGAACTACTTGAAATAATAAAGTAAGTAGTCCCTGGAACGTATTTTATTATTATTAGCACCGCGTCTTACTACCCGTTTGGGTTATACGCACTTACGCTAATGTGCAATGGTAGGGTGATTTTGAGATGATATAAATCTGTGCCGGGACCGAGGATTGAACCCCGGACCCCCAGCACAGAAGTCTGACACCTTACCCCTAGACCGCCAGGTCACCTGGAACGTATTTTGACCTCTACACAAATATAATGGAAAGATACAGCTCATTAAAATATATATAGACACATAATTATTTTACTCGATTACAGTTTATTATCAAATTTATTTCAATATATAAACACAGATAGTGATTTAAAATATATATTTTTTTATAAAGGGTGAAGCTAATCTTAAGTTGCTTTGATAATAAGCAAAACTTCATATTGTTGAACAAATGAAAAGCCATGCTCAGTGAAACAGGGCTGCTTTATGACCACTTAAAGGGATGAAGATAGCGGAGAGTAGAGGAGGTTACGTAATGATGAGATACATACCATGTACGCATAGTCAGAGATTGCTAGAATAATCAAATCTCGCAAGCTATGGTGGGCAAGACATTCAGTGTGAATGGTAGAATCTAGAATCATGTTCAGGGTATTGACTAGCAAACCCAATGGGAGGAGATCGTTGGGAAGACCTAGACCAGATGGGAGGATAACATTAGAATGGACCTGAACGAGATAGGATGTGATGAATAAAACTAGCTCAAGATAAAGGTAGGGTGTAATGAGATGTATTGGATAAAACTAGCTCAATGCAGGCATAGAGGGAATATTTTTTTAACTGCAGCAATGAACTTTCGATTTTCTAATGAAATATTTGACATAACATATTTGGCCAATTTCTTTTTATTTTAATGAAAGACAATCAGTTGTTGTCGGTGGTACAGGCTATCTATCGACAAATGAACTTCAAATCCCTACAAGACATCTTCAATGTTATTTGGAAACGAGGCAAATATTATTTCTGCAGATGGAGTCATATTTCCAAGGATACAATGGTATTACTTGAAGTTATGTTTTCAATTACGGTAATCTTAAGTCAAAGTTTAGAAATGTGCCATTCATACCTAACTTTTGGACCAGATTTTTTCCTTTGGGATATTCTCAATTTAAGATTCTCTCTAAAAGAACCAACTAAGTACAATAGAGAATATTGGAAATAATAATCCAGAGTATGTGCGTGGTACAGCCTTGAATATGCTAGGGGTGCAAATTCAAAGTGTAATTCTTCAATTATATTTGCTTAAACTTGTATGTAGTCCACAAATATAATTACAACAACACTTTTAGGACACTTTTTACAGTAGGAAACGATAAAAAAAAAGTTGTATAGCTACTGTTCAAAGTTTTCTCTTTTTTCTCTAATTGTAGCCCCAATGGATAATTTAAATTTGGACAGTCTTTTCTGCCTCTCTATTGATCTTTAATATATTCATGTACTTAGTAAACTATTGCTTATTTGAGTTGTGTAATCTAGAAAGGTTTAAATTAATTGGATTATGTTATTAGTGGAAAAATTTGAATTTGTGTCACTTAACATTTTTCATATTAATCTATTATATATTACGTATACTATATCCATTTATCTTACAATACATTTAAATAATATACATTGAACTATAATTGCAATACAACAGCTGCTATACAATGCCTAAAACACCTTTTGAGTACTGCTGGCATATCAGATTAATACCAATGGCCTTACATCATTAGTTCAAATACCGTACACTTTTTGATATAGTATATTATTCAGACACAAGCTGGTGGTCAAGAGCTCTCTGATAAAGAGAGCGTTGTTTTTGTTGATAAATTTAATGTGCGTGTCCAAACCACATACTGTAACTAATGCTTCTGTGTTCAGCTCTACACAAGGTTTTGTTTGTGGATTTAGGTAAGGGGATCCCTGTGAAGTTCGCCTCAGTCACTGGTCACAAACAGTTGTAAGTTATCATCACAGACCTTTGCTGTAAGAGGTGTTTATATCTCTTTACATTGCTTTCATATAATGATTTAATTATCATCTACCTCAAAAAAAGGTGAGTTCTGGGAGTATTATTCAGACTACACAGATTGATGCCTGCTTTACTGTCCATCCTAACATTAATAGATTTTTTTACCTTAGGTGGATTCATTCATTGTCCTGTCTGGTTTGCCGGTGACGTGGAGGTTGGGGTTCGAATCCAAGATAAACGGTACTGAGGTTTTTTTCCTCCGAATGTTTTCCCACTCTTTCTCTAAACACATTTTGGTACACTTCCTATCGGCGATCATCGACTACCCACAATATTTGACTCACCACACCCATCACTTGGACCCACTCGACTATATTAGAAATACCATCAATTCACCACACTACATTTTTAGAGGAAAATAGAGTTACTGCAGTAATACAAAATGAAAATGTTATATATTTATAGATAAGTGTAAATTTATTTTAGCACATCGTACAAGGACGTTCTTTTTCGTTATTGGCACATATTTCGGTGGAAAATCCTCTCCCTGATCAACATAGTTGTCGAAGACATAGTCTGATAACTCTAATAGGTCCTTATTGGATACAAAGTTAGTTTAGGTTAGGTTAGTTTGTTTCACAATAGTTGTGGTAGATATTTGAGATGAAACGAAGCGCAGGAATACCTTGACCAAGGCCGTAGTCAGGGGGGTTTTCGGGGTTCAAACTCCCCCGAAATTTTATAATCAAAATATATATGGCTTTATTTATGGTTCAAACAATATCAAAATTAAGGTACAAGTACAAATTAGGGGGCTGTGTTACCATAAAAAGCACTTCAGAGAGCTTCCAGAGGTGTTTATTATTTAGAAATTTTTCTAGCCTTCGGCAGTTATGGTGTTATGTTACCATAAAAAATACTTTGAGAGAACTTCTAGAGCCGTTTAATAATTAGAATTTGTCCTAGCCTCTGATAGTTAGGGGGTAGTGTTGCCATAAAATTCACTTCAGATAGCTTCTAGAACAGTTTTTAATTTAGAATTTTTTCTAGCCTCCGTCAATTGGGGGATGGGCCCACCAAACCCCCCCTGAAATTATTGGATGGCTACGGCCTTGACCTTAACCATGGAGTACGGGAGGCGCTTGGCGAATTGATAAGTACCTTACTGGCAATATATATGTGGTGATTTGATGGATGTTAATTTCTAATAAATCATATCTTCCTCTTCATTACAACATTTGTTTAAATGTGAGGATAGCCAAGACGGGTAGTTAAACGTGCAGTAGTTAAACAAAATAATCATTGATACCTATAATAGATTAATCGGTAAGCTAAGCCAGAAACATAACCAATGAGTGAGGAAGATCGGCTGGTAATCTGAACGTTTCTATACTCTCCAGAAATGCCAACTAATAATACATTTAATCAAAATTAATCTTTTCAATACATTAAATTAAAACAATATTTATGCTTTTATTGTGTTAATATGATATATAAAGCGTTCAACTAAGTTATACGGTCGTCCAAGGTAGACAACTACAATAACAGGGTATGAATTACGAAGATAGAATTTCAGAGAAAATATACCCATATTTTCTTGGAGAAATAGAGTGGGAAAGCATTGAGGTACTACCACCTTTTGTACACCTGGTTAGGATTTGAACCCCGTTCCCGGTAACAAGACCAGACCAGTTTGAGGTTTAGTCCGTGGGACCAACAATATGGGTATGTCTTCTTTATTGACATCCTATGTAAATGTTTGCTTCGCTTATGATTAGCTTCCTTTTGCAATCGGGTACCCAAACAGCCACGCCTTGTTATTATTTGATAAAATTTGAAAGCAGCTTTAACGGCAGATTCGTGCTTTATTCTGTTTACCGGCACGCACAGCGGTAAAATGAGTGCGTACAAAACACGGGCATGTTTTAGAAAGATTAAACAAGTACCACTGGGTTCGGAAGGACTGGAGTATTAATTCGCTTGCACTCCGGAGTCAAACTCGGGCTGGGACTAGGGATGTTGTATTGAAAGAAAAGTATCGATACTGTACTCATTAAAAGTATCGGAAGAAAAATATTGATACCGTACTAGAATCGAAAGAAAAGTATCGATAATAGTAAGTATCGGTATAGAAATTTTAATCTAGAAAAATGTTTTTTGATCTAGTAATAGTAATTTAATTTTAGGAAGGGGTAGGTGACTGGTTACCACTCGCCCCGTTGCTTCACCCGGTCTGGCATCAGGCTGTATTGATAAACAAAGATGAAATAACTGTTATTAATTATGATGAGTTAAAATAAATTGAATGCTAGAGTCGCTTATTGCTTGTCATGCAGAAAATGAGGAAAATTGAGAAATAATGTCATTTTTTCTTCCTCCACAGTCCACCCTAGTAAATATTTAATCCCAGCATGAGTGAAAATTACAAAAAAAAGAAATAAAATGTTTCTTTCGATACCGATCCGATACCGAATTGTGAGTACTAATATCAGTAAAAATATCGGAAAAAATGGAGCTTGTAAGAAAATTCTAATATCGAAAGGCAAATATCGATATAAGTAAAGTATCGATACTTTTTTCGCATCCCTAGATGTGACCTAACTTGAAACAAGGGTCGGAAGGAGCTTGGTTTACCACGTTGAGGTCTCCAAGTTCGAATCCCGTTGAGATTAAAATCTCCTTGTCTGCCCAGGGTGGGTGTAGGGTATACGCGTGAAGGGCAGTCAGTGTTTTTGAAGTTTTTATAGATAAACTTTTTTTGGCAAAATGAATCAAATATTTCCTCTATAGAAACAGAGGATTTAATTTTAGAGCCGGAGAAGAAAGCTATTTTTATTTTGTACATTTTCCCCTTTAGTCATTTTTTTATACTCACTAAATTATACATATGAAATATGATTATATATATATGTATATATATAAATATATATTTATTTAACTATGTAAATCAAATATAAACTACAAATATATTAGGCCCATCTTGAAAGTTTCACACTTTTTTTTAAGTATTCTAACTTCACATAATAATAAAATATACTAGGTGAGGATGGTTGAATTTAGATGAAGTATACCCACATTTGCGTGGGGGTATAGTGGAAAACCAATTAGTTAAAACCATATTCAGTAAATCCGAATAGAATTGGAGCCCCGATCTCCTCAACGGCAGACCAGTCTATTGTGAGAGTGACACCTTAGACCATGCGGCCAGCCAAGTAGGCTCCCACACAGAATGTCTACCATCCAAGAAAATCAGGGAAAACTGGGAAATCTGAGAATTTGAAGTGGACGGGAATAAGTCGAGAATTTGGTAAATTAAAAAAAATCCGGAAAAATGTTGTTCTACTAAAAATATGAAATATAATACAGTAATTATAATAGGGTCTATCAGTAAATTACAATGTGATTCAGAATGTATTTTGTTTTTAGCTGTGTAATATATTTTATAATTTTATAATTCCTTGTAGACCATGTTGATACAAATTAAAAAACTTTATATAAATCTTAAAACTTATTATTCATAAAAAAGATTAAAAAACCTTGGGGTGGGGGATGGAGGGACAGAAGGGTGTGGATATACTTTTGAGTCGGGAATTTTAGGAAAGGATCAGGGTAAATCAAAGAAAAACTCGGAAATTTCATTGGTTAAGTTGAGTAGACACCGTGACTGTCACACATTTTAGATGGTATACATTAAAATCCTATGTGAATTAGTAAATGTGTTATTGAAACTAAAATAGTTGCATTATAAATTCCTTGTTCTGGGTGTCCGGGGTTCAATCCTCGGTCCCGGCACAGATTTATCTGATTGCCAAAACCCTTCCTTCACCTCTGACAAGACGTGAATTAATCACAACTTGTGAATGTGAGGAATGCCTAGGCCTCCACCGTGGTTCGGATTTCACGTTAAACTGTAGGTCCTCCATTTCATCTCACAATCACCCTACCATTGCACATTAGCGTATGAGCGTATAACCCGAACAGGTAGTAAGACACGGTGTAATAATAATAATAACAATAATATAAAAACTCCTCCAAAGCTATACTCATAATAGATAATAATTATAAATTACAAGGCATATAACTCAATTTGATTAAAGCCAGTCCTGACAGTTCAACGAGGTACTCAGAACATCTCAAAAGGTCCCAATAGCAATGGTCCGATATAGCAACTGTCAACCGTCACAAGCACTGCGGACATGAAAGCAATTTTCTCAAGTATCTCTTGATATTTTCCTCCCCCTTCCTACCTCCCCGAGGTTGTACCGTCGTCTCTTTTACTCCTTTTCCTCTCCCATTTCATTACGTTATACATCATCCGATGGGCCCAGTGTTGGATGTGAGCCATTCATTGGATTGTATTGCCAGCGCAAACGTCCATCCAATATCTCGGAACACCCCCACCCCCTCCCCTCCCCAACCACCTAAACATTCGGTTACTGTAACCAGGAGATTGTCCCTAGACAATGGAACCGGTCCGTCGTTGTTTAACCTTCTTCCTTTTCTCATGGTATCTTCAAATTGTACTCACTCGGTTTGGCGTATTGTGGGAACCCTTGAAATAACTTTCTTCAAGCAAACTCGTGTTACTTATAATAAACGACGCAAGAGATCACCACTATTGCTCTTTACAGAAAGTTATATCGCAGGGGTATAGCACAAGTTTTCTTAAATTATTATTTACTTTATCACCACATCTTACCGCATGTTCATATTATACGCATATATAATAATTAGGTACTCTAATGGTTTAGGGATTAGAAAAGTTGACTTAAAAGGAAGTGTATCCCCATTTGCGTGGAGGGAGGGGGTAAAATCATATAAGAAATACCGCCCTCAGTACACCCGACCAGGAGTCTAACCCCGATCTCCCTGTCATCGGCAGCCTAGTTTAGTGCTAAAGTTACGCCTTAGACCACGTGACCGAAGCAGGTAAGGGTTAGCCAATAACATCACGTAGCCAGCTTCCGTGGCCGCGTGGTCTAAGGCGTCACTTTAGCACTAAACTAAACTACCGATGATAGTGAGATCGGGGTTCAAATCTCGGTCGGGTGTACTGAGAATAGTTTTTCCAAAATTGTTTTCTATTTTTTTTCCACGCAAATGTGGGTACACTTCCTATTAATAAAACATATATAACCCCTAAAACCATTCGCGTAATTAGTACATAAGCGTATAACTAGAACAGGTAGTAAACGTGGTGCTAAAAAAATTATGTTCACTCATATATCCTCTCGTAAAGTTAATGTTGGTGCATATCCTTATAGCTCATCTTCTCTTCCTGTGTCGAGGCATTGTAATTAGTATCAAAAGACCCGAATGGGTGGCCTACCAATAAAAGGGTAAAAGTAGATATAAAATAGATAAACTATCACTCAGCCATAGACTTTTTTTGTTTTGTTAAATCAAAAAATATATATTTTTTATAACAATACTGGATGTTCATCACGGCCTCGAAAATAGTTCTCTTCCAATACTTGTTGCTATCGTGTACGTGCCGTCTAGCTATATGAAGCTAAGGGGTTTGCAACGAAACTCTTTATTTTCTTCGATAATTCGTCACGTCGCCGCGCCGAGCGCCACCACTTGCCAAACGATGGAAACAATATCGCAGAGGACACCTGTGGTCGACACCAAAATATCGACTCATGCCGCCAGGGAACACTCCATTTAGAAAAACTCATTTTGATGGCACAAGGGTCGCGGGTCACATGATCCCTGCCCTGCGGTGAAACCTTGGATTATCGGAAAATAAGATTACACAACCTAAGAATGTGACCCAACACTTTAGAAGAATTTCGAACTTTTTTTTACTTTGCTCTTTTTATTTTTAATATGAATTACACTTTTTCAACCGACTTATTATTTCACCACACGTAAATTTCTATGGGCGAGAGCGAAAGGGCCTACCAATTTTGCCTGGAAAGGTATTTTCACATACCTTCCAGGGTTCTTTAACATGCCACAATCGACATGGGACCGACGGCTTTACTTTCCCTCCGGAGGAAGTTGTGCTACGGGTTTTTATCGCTCAAGAAAAGTTCCGTAAACCACGGCTGGGTTTGAACCCACGGTTATCGAGTCTCGATGCGAACACTTGACCCCAAGGCCACTGAGGTCAACTACTTTGTTTTTGAAAATTATTAACACATTCCATAATATTTCCATGTTTGTATAGTAGGAATGTTGTAGGAAAAACCATTAGAAATTAAAAACATATTTTTTGGTGAAATTTAATGATAAAATTTTACTAACAAGTATTATTTAAAAGGTATTGATAGTATCTATGGAAGGTGACAACTTCTGATATAATTTACTTTACGTATAAACATATGAGATTGGTAATTTTTATAACCACCAAAATAGTTCCTTCATATCTAAATCAGACTGTACAGTACCTTAAATAAGCGTACGCAAGGTATGGCTGATGTGGATTCCAGTTGAAAGACGAAGGAGGCATAATTAACTTCCCTCCCCCCTGCCCCCTGAGAATATGTTTGGATTATAATTAAAATAAAAACAAGAAGTAATCATCTCATATGAAACTGGCCCATTCCATTCAATTTCAGGTAGGTGACGTCTTGTATTTAGTATAGCGCCGCACTTGAGGCGTACTACATCTGACTATGAAACTGGCCCTAAGAGATAGGTTTGATTCCCATTGGGGTCGATATTCAGCCGAGTTTTTAGTTTTTTAGCTTTTCTTAACACCGAGTATTACTAACCTCTAGGATTATACGCTTATGTACTAATTACGCTAATGGATTTAGGGATTAGGAAGGTAATATTTAGAGAAAAGGAGCCCACATTTGCGTGGAGGGAGAATGGAAACCCACTAAGGAAAACCCACCCTCAGTTCACTCGACCGAGATTCGAACCTCTATCCCCCCGTCATTGGCAGTCTAGTCTACTGCGAGAGTTACAGCTTAGACCATGCGGCCACCGAAGCGGGTGATTGTGGTGCCAGAACATATGTGAAACGAATAATTTGGAGTTCACGGCAACTATTTTAGTGCTTGCGGCTACAGTTTAAATTTTTTTAAATGATTATAAGCAACATAATTTATAATCCGCTTTGGTGACCGCATGGTCTAGGGTGTCACTCTCGTGTTAGACCAGACTGCCGAAGACGGGGAGACCGGGGTTTCAATATCAGTCGGGTGGTTTTGGTTTCCCACTCTCTCTCCACGCAAATGCAGGTACATCTTTTATAGATTAAACCTTCCTAGACTTTAACCCATTAGCGTAACTAATACATATTCGTATAACCCAAGCGTGTAGTAAGACGTGGTGCAAAATAAATGTAAGTATGTATCTTAAACTCGAATCGGTGGTCAAGTTGTCTAAGGCACTAGTCTTGTTTCTACTCTGTCTTACTAAGCTTTATTATCAACCTTATGTATAAAATTGTAGCCCTTCTTACCGCGAATATATAACGTTTATTTTTTGGTTTTCTATGAGAAGAATCTAGTATTTTTTTACTAAAAAGTTTAAGGTGATTCATCCAGCAAACTTCTCCTAGAATGAATAGGCTATAACATTTTGACAGGGAATTTTTAACATGGTTGAAAGGGGGGTGTTGTGTTGTAAAGGGGGGGTTAGGCAGGTGGAGTGGGAAAGTAAGCTGGGATTGCCAGCTCTTTGTTCCGCTAAGGAACTTCACTGTTATTTAGTAATATAGAACATGAATGGTCACTGCATAGCTCACCCGGGAGTTGTGGTCTTGAGTTTGAATCCTGGCTACTAAGATTCACAGAATATTAATAATTTAAAATAATGAGCTTATTACGCGTGTAGCAAAGTATTTATTGTACCGAATACTATTAGGCCTATATTTACAAAATATGTTCTTAGAAGAAAAAAATAAAATGTATTACTAGGCAATATAATGAAATAATTTGAGTGGTGAAAGTTTAAGGGTT
>CABFWO010001094.1:52656-89454 GCA_902155825.1 Timema genevievae | reverse complement strand
ACATGGCCAATTTACGTTTGCATTGATCAACGCCGCACAATTAATAAAATAAAAGAGTAGAGTTGGACTAATAAACCAAACAAATTTGAAATAACTACATTATGTACTACAAAATGATATAAAATCAAAGTATCGGGGTATAAAACGAAAAGTACTTATATAAGATCAAAAATTATGTAATTTTACAACTATTTAATAGCTTATAAATTAAAAACTAATTTTATTTAAAATATTGTAAGTACTTCATTTCATACACTTCATGTGCATGTCTAGCTAGAATAAATTTAATCCCCATACATTAACTACTTTACCTTAAAATTAGTACGCAAAATGGATAAAATAGTAAGTTTGACTACTTATAACTCGAGAACTGTAATGATTTGAAATCATTGAATCAATATTTATAGCTTATATTTATACACTTATTAAAATAATACAATAAAATGTTGATGGTCGAATGACCTTAAGGGAATATCTTTATACTTCCCGAAATTAAAACCCTATATACTTTGTCTATGTAAATCCAGTATATGCTGAGACTGATGCCTTAAGCTGTATGAGCACCAGTTAGAATGGGTTTGGTGTTTGAATCCCAGTTTGATGCACATGGTGCTGGTTTCATACATAGTATTTCCAAATAATATTTACGTGCTAATTTGAATTCAGTTATTTAAACTAAAAATATACTACTGTATGTTTATTCTCCTTATCACGTAGATTAGGTTGTAAACAATCTTTGTATAAACATACTACTTTTTAGTTACCACGCGAATGTTCCGATAGTATTATGGATTTGAAAGCGTACTTTTGTTTTGTTTTTCGGCCGCGCCTTACTACCCATTCAGGCACACACTAGCTGCGCTAAGGGGATTTGGGATGAGTAGGGTATAGTTTTAGAAGAAATTAACTCTCATTTGCGTGTAGATAATTGAAAAACTATTTAGTAAAAACACCTTAAGAATACCTGGTCGGTATAAAAACAACAAAATCCTTGTTAACAGCAATCCTGGCATGTTGTCAAAATGACCCCTTAAACCTTGCGACCACCGTTAGAATGTTAATTTTTTTTGTCACTGAGTCTCACTACTCACATATGAACTAACTACGCTAATGGTTTAGGGATGAGGAAAGTTGAATTTTGAGGAATAGTACCAACATTTTTTAGAAGGGAGAATAAAATAACACCCGCCTCGGTGGCGTAGTTGGCTAACGAACCAGTCGTGTTAGGCCAGACCACCGAGGATGGGGAGATCGAGGTTCGAATCTCAGTCGGGTGAACTGGGGGTTGTTTTTTCCTAAATGGTTTTCCACTCTCCCTCCACGCAAATGCGGGTTCACTTCCTCTAAATTCAACCTTCCCAATTCCTAATCCATTAGTGCATACTTAAGCGTATAACCCGAACGGTTAGTAAAACGTGGTGCTAAAAAAATAAAAATAAAAAAACATTTAGGAAAACATGTCTTTAGTACACACGACTGTGATTAGAGCCCCGATCTCCCCGTTCTCGGAAATCCAGTAATTCGCGAGAGTGGCGCTTCAAGACATACGGGCATCGAGGCGAGTATAATCAGAAACGATTCCTCTTTTGAATACATCCATGACGAAACTACGTGAGTTCGTCGTGGAGGATTGTAGAATGTACAGTTTTTTTTTAAAGTGGTGATTGGGAAGGGGGGTGGGGTTAAGGGGGAGAGGTAGAATTTGGTCCCCCGCAGTGGCTCGATTTAATTAAGCCTGTAGCTTCCCGGGTCCCTGACCACTCAATTGACTTTTTTTGATTCAGTGAAATGAAACAAACCCTGTTTGTTGACTTTTTCGGGAATGTGGAAGCAGATTGTGACGGGGAGGAAGACAGACAGACAGACAGACAACGCGGGCTGGCGTCTATTTTAGTTTTTCAAATGAAATACAATGTTAAGTTGACTGTGAGTGTAGGAATCCAGCCACTTTTTTTTATAGCTTCAGATATTATAATATCAAGTGATTATTATTTCCTGTCAGATTAGATAAAGGAAAGATGAGAAAATGTTTTCATACAAGAGTATAAAACCATCCTTGGTGGTAAAATGATCTATCCTGTCATTCTTGCAATAGATTGAACTGCAAATGACGGGGAGATTGTGGTTTGAATCTTGGTCAGGTGTACTGATTTCTACTCTCGCTCAATGCAAATACAGGTATACACCCTCTAAAATAAATATACCTATTCCCGAACATTTAAGCGTAATTAGTGTATAAGCTTAAAATCCAAACGGGTAGTAGTAGGACGTGGTGCTAAAAACTAGATATTATTATTATTATTATTATTATTATTATTATTATTATTATTATTATTATTATTATTATTATTATTATTATTATTATTAGCACCACGTCCTACTACCCGTTCGGGTATACGCACTTACGCTAATGTGCAATGGTAGGGTGATTGTGAGATGAAATGGAGGACCTACAGTTTAACGTGGGATCCGAACCACGGTGGAGGCCTGGCATAACTCACATTCACAAGTGCTGATTAATACACGTATTGTCAGAGGTGAAGGAAGGGTTTGGCCATCGGGTAAATCTGTGCCAGGACCGAGAATTGAATCCCGGACTCCAGCACAGAAGTCTGACACCTATACCCTAGACTACCAGGTCACCTGATAATAATATTAACTTATATATAATGGAAACCATCTTTTGTAATTTTTAAAACCCTACTTTTAATTATTTAATGTGATTTGAAACAATTTATTCCTCGTTTTCTCTTTGTTGTAGGATTTATACCATCACGCATATTTTGAATCTATCTTAATTAATTTTTCACACAAAATTTGTTACTTATAATTTTAATACCATAGCTATCCACTTTGGGGGACCACATGGTACATGGCGTCACTCTCGCAATAGACTAGACTGCTGTTGATGAGATCGGAGTTCTATTCCGTTCGAGCCTACTGAGGGTTGTTTTTCTTAAATGGATTACCACTCTTTATCCACGCAAATGTTGGCACACATCCTATAAACTCAACCTTCCTCATCCCTAACCCATTAGCTTAATTAGTAATTAGGCGTATAATCCAAACGGGTATTAAGAGGTGTTGCTAAAAAATATTCATAGGTCAAATATATAGTTTGTAGGATGGAAACTTTTTTGTTTACACTATTATTGCTATAAAAAAATCTCGAAAGGCCTCAGGAAATATATTGTTTCTTAAGGATTTTTGTATTTTTTCCAATAAAATACTTCTTTTAGGCAATAATAAATATCACACTAACGGATAATCCCCATTGTAACCTAACTTATACCAACGCTTAGTAATTTATTACTAGGTGTTTTATCCCAGCGATTCTTAACCGGAGATCCGGTAAAGGTTTTTGGGGGCCTTGAAAAGATAATTTAAAATGTTATTTGCTTATTACTGATGTCAATTTTCTTAAATTTTTACATTTTGGAAGAAATATTTCGATGATCGTAAGAATGTAAGTACAGTAAACTCTCGATTTTCCTGGTTAATGGAGGGGAGGGGAATCACGGATAATAGAAATCACGGATTGTACAAATAATCCCCTTCCGTCAAAATTTGATACACTTTGTTTCTACTTATTTATGTGAAAAAGGATTTTCCACAATGGTAAATATTAAAACGAAGCAGCGAAATCGACTCCGAATCGATTCCTGGATACAATTGAAACCAAAATAGACCAATTAATGAAAAGTGTTCAACCGCAGAGAGCGGTCCCATTAAATACATTTAGGTAATCTAATTTATGTTTTTTTACTGGTTTGTTATTATAATAAGTAAATAAAGCCACTATTTTAGAATACACCTTCATGATTAATATTTTAGTAGAAACTAAGGGACCGCGAAAATATTTTAGGATGTTTAGGGGGCCACGAATAATTAATGTTTGGGAACCAGTGCTCTATCTTACAACAGGTCCATTCCTTTTGTCAGTGAACTTTGACCGCCAATGCGCCCCGTCCTCTGCTTCCTCCTTGAGCTCCCAGGATTTTCTTCTTTCCTTAAAATTATCCAATATTTGAATCCTCCTCCTTCCTAAGATTTTCTTTCCTTCTATGACGTCTTGCAGAAGATAGTACCTCCTAAGGATTTGTCCGATCCATTTTGCTTTGCACCAAAGAATCACATCCAACATGGTTCTATTTTCACCCCACTCTTCTCAGGACTTATTTATTTGTCACCCTCTCTGTCCATCTGATCTTCTCAAGTCTTCTCCAGCACCACATTTCATAGCTCTTCAAATATTTCTTTTCCATCTTCCTAAGAGTCCAAATTACTATCCCATACAGCGGGATGCACCAAATATAGCATTTCATCAGTTTCTTCCTCAGTTCCAAACTCAACTTGCTGGTCAGCAATAGCCTCTTTTTGTTGAAATCTTCCTTGGAAATGGAAATCCTCAACCTAATTATCTTGGTGCAGTAATTATAATTAGTCAACAGATTTCCCAAGTAATATGATATACTATTTTACTGTGGACATTAAACGTGAACTTTATAAATAAACTGGTTATATCAACACTACTTACAAATTAACTGAGTTCTGTATCATATACAACGGCCAATCTCCTTGTGCAAGAAATGGAAAGTCTCCATTTTATATATCCTAAATTTTTTTTAAACTTTTTACGGGATCGAAACCCGGGATCCTTAATAAGCCGAGATTAGTTGTTTAGCAGAAATCATTAAAAACAAAACACTCCTTAGAGTTAAAAAAAATCACGAAGTTTTCTGCTAGGTGAATTAAAACTATGTGGGTTGTATCTTAGCTTGACGCATTTAATCGCGTTAAGAACCATCACATTCTAGACCACAGGTTTTTAAGCTTTTATTATTAGGGATCTCTTTTCCAAAAACTTAATTATATTAGCGACCCCGGGCAGTAACGGTTGAGTTTTTTACATTATGGTGACGTTTTTGAGCAGTTTTGGATCAAAAAAGAAACATAAATAATGAATATATGCATTGCAAATAAATACATAAATACATTTATAACCTACTTAATATTATTAATTATTTTTTAATAATTCACTAACCTTATACACGCAGTTAGTTTATCTAAGTTAATTATACAATTAACTGTGTTCGTGTGCTATACTGGGCGATGTTTGTTTCTGTAATGAACGTAACAAATATAGAATGAAGGCTTGTATTGTATTATAATTTCAATAGCTCTCTGATAAATATTTAATTTACTCGCATTTGCAAATGTTTGTTGTGACAACAGTTTGTTGTGACTCCCGGAGGGGATCGAGACCCACAGTTTAAGAACTTGTGCTCTAGACCCCAATGGACCAAATAGAAAGAGATAGGGAGGAAAATAGATAGTTCTCCCCGCTATACCTCTTGTTTACTAAGTGATAACACTTCCGCCCGACTGCTGACGAGTATACACACTCACTCTACCATTTACACCTGGACAGCGTTGATTTGCATTTCAAAATTATCTGTTTTGATGCTTCTTATTATAAATATATATTTAGACCTATGATTCTCCATCATTTTTCTGGCAGAAAGATTCCTACTGGCAATTTTCATGAGTACACCAAGTAGCCTAAACTATAGCCAATTACTGGCTTTCTAGGGGTAAGGTGTCAGACTTTTGTGCTGGGGGTCCAGGGCTAAATTCTCGGTCCCGGCACAGATTTATCTGATTGCCAAACCCTTCCTTCACCTCTGACAAGACGTGTGGAATGCCAGGCCTCCACCATGGTTCGGATTCCACGTTAAACTGTAGGTCCTCCATTTCATCTCACAATCACCCTACATTACACATTAGCGTAAGTGCGTATAACCCGAACGGGTAGTAAGATGCGGTGCTAGTAATAATAATGATATTAATAATAGTAATAATAATAATAAAACCAACTAGGCAATATATGTATATTAATAAAACATTAATATTTAAAAATAAAATAATAATACTCATATATACTAATTACTCTAGTTTGTTAGATTGTGTTAGGTCGAATTTATAGAAAGTGTACCCGCACTTAAGTAAAGTGAGAATGAAGAACAAGTTAGGGAAAACCACCGTTAGTACATTACACCCAACCGGGATTTCAACCCCAATTTCCCCTTTATCTGTAGTATAGTCTATTGCGAGAGTGATACCTTAGTTGGACAATTAAACCACCTAAGCGAGTCTAGTAGATTTAAAAAAATATATATATTATAGATTAACTAGGGTGAACGCGTATCCGAAAAACGCAATTTCAGATTTAGCGAGAAAGCTGTCCCCTGTTGTTTTTAGATTGCTCATAATCGGAAGTAGTGGTCTTAGGCGCTACTCTAGTAATAGACTACAGGGAGATCTTGGTTCTATCCCGGTCGGGTGTACTGAGGGTGGTTTTCCCTAAGTAAATTTTCACTTTCTCTTTCCACACAAATGTGGGTACACTTACTCTAGATTCAACCTTCTTCGTTATTTTCAACCCATTCGTGTAATTAATACATAAGCAAATAAACCGAATGGGTAGTAAGACGTGATAAAAAAATCCATTCATGGAAGGGAAATGAAAAAAAACTTAATATGGGAGTCCTGGCAATTTTAAATCTTTAATTAACCGGTTGAATCAAAATCCTGGCTTCTCTTAAGAATAAGTCGGGTTAACCTATCGCCTAGACTCGGCCAATAAGGGGGTGGGGGGAGGAATAGTACTTATCGAACGCTGCAGATTTACAACGAATGTCTTCATTCCTCTTGTGATTTTAATAAACTTGAATATTATTCGCGTCCATCTATTTTCTCTCGCTGTAAAAATGCAAATTTACCCTCTTGTAAGCAGTCCTAGCTTCCCCTCCCGTCAAGTCTGTGCTTGGTTCAACTCTTCTTATTTCTCTCCTACTTTTCCACTATTTTTTTCCATCTCTCTTTTTTATTTAAATTATTTTTCATCTCTTAACCTTTCTCCCCTTTTTTTTTTATCTCCCATTCTTGAAATTTCGTCCGATTGGTTTTGATACCACCCAATCCTTCCTTACACACCCATCTCATCTTAAGCTGGGTTATTCCCCCCTCCTCGTCATAAAATTGTCTTTACTTTATAATCTACGTGCGCATTTTTATGATTATTAAAAATTTTTTTCGCCTAGAGATGAATGGTGTCGTCTTTCTTAGCGGGAAAACTTTTTTTTTTCTATCTTTCACGTTGGATTCTTCTTATTGATGGAAATTGTATTTGTAGAAACAATGAGTTATATCTGAGTGATGAAATATATCTGGCAGTTCAATTTCCTTCTTTATGGCTGTACCTGTGTAACGGGATTCAGTAAAGCTGTGGGAGTTTACGCTGATGCTATTCGTACCACTGAGCCATAAAATTCCTGTCAACTTTACGTTGGATCCATTCAAAGAATTAATTGAAAAACAAACTTTTTTGTATTATAGATACATAAATTTAATAAATGCATTTATATTATTTATATATTTATAGTACTTGATCTAAAATGATTCACTTTTTGACAACTTTTTCCTATGTTTCAGAACATTCAGCTGTGTTTTAACCTGTTATTTCTATATTTTATTTGTAAATAAAAATATTGTTATTTTTTATATATCTCTCTAAATATTTTAAGTTTACTGAAAAACTTTTAACACTTCTAGCTCTATAATTTTGCGAAGTAATACACTCATTGTTCAAACTTGAAGTGTCCTTTTGGATTTTTACATGTTTCAATTTAATGAATTAATTCAAATTTCGTGTGGAAAACACAATATATCCCGAAGATTTTCATCGTCTTTACACTAGTGCAAATGGCTTTACAAATCTTATGCACATACATTTCATAACGTTATAGTTATAAATATATTTAACTTACAGAATACACTTTTTTGGTTGTTCTTTCCTTTTGTGTGACAGCTTTAGTTTACTGTAAGTGGTTTAGTAATGCGCTACTTGAAATAAAACATGGATTATAATTTTATTTTTATTTAAATTCCTTAAAAGTTGAAAGAGAGAATACATTTTATAATTGACTGCTATTTACAAAAATGCTACGTTTATTAATAGAATAATATCAAAGCATAAAATCATATTCTTAATGTTATATTATGCCATAAATATGGATCTAAATTCAGTAATGACGATAATTTTGTTCAAAATATTTTGTCTGTCACATTTAATGTTTTGACAGTTAAGGGTTATAGCTTAGAATTATTATATCGTTTGACGGCTTGTTTAACTTGTTGCTCCTTAGGAATTCACATATAATCTTTTTTCCAGGGTACGGAAGCAATTGTGCAGCTACATATTTCAACAATAGTAAATCGAGAGAATGTATCAATCGTTGTTTGACTTTCCTCCAATAAAATAAATATTTTCGAAAAAGGGGTTCCCCAGGTGTTTATATATTGTAATTTTTTCATCTAAAGTAAGTAATGTACTATATAGTCTTTAGAAACCAATTTATTTTAAATGTAGGTTAGTTATTTTTTATATCTCAAGTAGACTATATAGTCTAATTTTACAACTATTTTTAAAGGTAGGTTAATTATTACATATATATTAAACTAATTTTCATACACGAAATATTGTTTCTAGAAAAGAGTCAAAACATCTTTGTAATATTTAATGACAATTTTTAACACACACAATTTTTTTTAAATGTAAACTTCCAGAAATTATCCTAAATTTATTTATAACTATGAATTTTGATTAAAATTATTTTTTATTATTTATTTTCTAAATAATATTGTATTACAATATTGAAAGCGCTTTTTTTCATTGAAAATTTTAAAAGTGATATTTAAAAAAAGGCCTATAATTAAAATAGCTTGTATTCCTTTTAACTAAATTAACAAAGTGTTTCCGTGTTTCCTAGTAGCTCTTTCATTTAGTGTATACGAATGTATTTAGTGTCGAAGGGGAGTAAGATGGAAGATTTGACGGAGTAGTTCATAAAGAAGGAATTTTTTTTTCAATAAACTCTTTTCTACGTTACGATGTTGGGTCGAGTCATGGACGAATGAAGTGGAGATTGCTTACACGGAACCTCCTTCGTCTCGCGATAGATATCGCCACTGTTGATTTATAGCATCAGCTCAAACAAGGCAAAACTGGTAGATAGAATAATTCCATTTTCACTTTACAACATTTTTTTTTAGGAATATTAAATATTGTACTGATAGATACATGAACTTGAGCATCACTTTAATAACACTGTATAGGCCTACCGTTTTTCCGTTGATGTGGAGTTTGAGGTTCGAATCTGGTTTGAGTGAACTGGAAGGTGGTTTTTCCACGTGCGATTTATCATTGAAATTATCCAAATGCCTCTTCTCACTAATGTGGGCTTATTTAACACACCCCTATTAATTACATTAAGTTTTAATGAAAATTTAAAACTTAATACAAGAGGGAAAATATAAATTTTATATGAGGAGTAATTCGACATTGTTTATCTGGAGAAAGAATAGAAAAAATATATCGTGTTAAAATCACCTCTTTGTGCATACAGACGGGATTAAAATAGTTCTAATCAAGACATCTCGAATCAAATGCAAGCTCCTTGGCGCTGAGTAAGCTCATCTGTTAAAATTGTAACTTAATCAAAGCCTACAATCTAAGTTAAAGTTTGCTGACTCATTCTTATCTGTTTTTGGTAAGTAAAACAAAATAATAATAAAACGGCCGGTGAAGGGAAATTTGATTCTCGATCTAAGGCTGATAGTTTTTTTTTTCCCTAATGCCAAGATCACAATCAATTTAACATCAGTTCAACTTTCACTAACCCGCCTAGGTGGCGTAGTTGGCTAACGCACCAGTCGTGTTGAGCCAGACCACCAAGGACGGGGAGATCGAGGTTCGAATCTCGATTGGGTGAACTGGGGGGGGGGGGTTTCCTAAATGGTTTTCCACTCTCCCTCCACGCAAATGCGAGTTCACTTCCTCTTAAGTCAACCTTCCCAATTCCTAATCCATTAGTGTAATTAGTACTTAAGCGTATAACCCAAACGGGTAGTAAGACGCGGTGCTAAATAATAATAATAATAATAATAAAAAAACTTTCACTAATATTCACGTAACGTAACTTAAATGTTCTTCCCGTGGTTTTAAATGGAAGCCATCATGATGTATTTAACTTAACGTTGACGTGACATTCATTTAACGTAAAAGTTATCCATAGGAGAAATGTTACGTTGTGGTATGCTAAGTGAAGTCTATCACGGCTTCCTACCAGCCAATCATGCTGAGAACGTCAAACTAGCTTTTTATTACTTCAGTTGTTTTCATAATTATTGTGCATTTGATTCTTTCAGCCTAGTTTGTTAATCCAAATGCTCTAGTTCAATTTTAGTGAACATTCTTTTTTTTTACATATCGTCGTAATTCTTTGTTTGTGTTTTGATAGAGTTGTTACGTTACGTTAGGTGAATCCTGATTACACATTATGTTTATTTGCGTTAAGTGAACGTTACTTGAACATTACGTTATGTTACGTGAACGATATGCTACGTAAACCTTACATAATATTACATTACCTAAACTTTATTGTATGCGATATTTACTTTATGATAACGTTCCGTTAGTTTAATAAATAATATAATTCAATTTTAATAATTAAATCTAGTATGAAAAATTTATATGTTTGATGTACTATGACAATTTACATAAGTACAGTATTAGGAAGAAATTTTAACAATAGATTAAAACATATTTTTATATCATGTGATAACAATTCTGATACTTCAATAAAATTTTACATAACATCTAAAAAGTTTTTAAACATGTTAAAAATTAAACTTTTGAGTCATATTTATTTACATTAAGGAACAATATTAGAAGAACGAAGAAGTATTTATATAATTAATTGTCATGCAATAAACGTTACTTGCAATTTACGCTACATGAAAGTTAATTTAATCGTGAGTCTTGCATAAATTATTTTAAACTTTCTGTTCGAGCAAATGTGAGTACCTTTTCTCTAAATTTGTATCAATCAGAAACCTACCTTTCGGTTAGTAAGTGACAATGAGAAAACTATACCTTCCCTGCCAACATCCGATGGAACTTGACTCCCATCACTTTTTATTCGGTGAAATCTTCTCGTTTTCTTCCGTGGTCCACCACTGCCAATTTAAGAGGTTTGTCTTGAACATCTTTTACCGTTTTTTTGGAATTTGTTTAGCATGAGGTGTCTTCTCTCTAAATAAATTGCCATGTTTTCTTCCATTTTTTTTTCCTCTTTCCTATTCGTACATATTTCTTCTTGACTTGTATTGGTTTTTCTTTTATAGCTTTTTTTTTTTTTTTGCACTTCTCTTCTGAATTTATTTAATCTCTGTATGTTTTTATTCACACGTTTTCAATTCATCTCGTTTCTCCTTTCTTTACGTTTCAACACAATGTCTTGTATACGTCAGAAATTATTATTTTTTTCTTTATTTAATCTTTTATGACAGAATTTGCTTTGAAATTTTTACTACAAATATTTTTTTCATTTATATAATAAAATATAACCTTGAAGAGAGTTGGGGATATAATAATATATTACGTGGAGGACATAATTAAATCCATCAGGATATAAAAAAATATGTACGTGATTCTATCAATAAAACTGATTTTTTTTTATACCGAGTAATCTACAACCTCTCATCACGCTTAGAGAGAGGCAAGCCCCAAAACCTACCCAAAAGATATGTACAGCTTGTCAAAAGTGGTCGAAATTTCTTAAAATGCTCCTGTTAAACAACAATCCCTTTTAGGGTGAATTTTGAGCTTGAAATTCGTTTACTTAATGCTATTGCGTTCTTTTCTGGAGCATGCCACCAAGGTTTATCGGCTAGACATTCCTAGTCTTCTACTTGCAGTGGCGGATATGTAACCGTCTTCTCAGGTTGGGTTGCCATGTAATTGCGGTTTCTTAGTCACGATGAGATGATGTGATGATTATGTACTGCCTGTAGTAATTATAAACTCAACTTAAGACTGATTTACCAGACAATAGAGACTCTAAGTACAACTCCCCCTTCGGGAAAAATACCTATGGCTACCGTCGGGAATCGAGCTCAGGACCAATCTTTGGTCATTTAGTAGATGTCCTGGATTTTGGTTCTGATGTTTGCTCCTGTGGTTGTGCCTAGTGTTTGGTTTTGAAACGAATGAAACTGCCGTTGGCGAGTCTTTTCTGCGTCGCTCCACACTTCATACCTGTATATAAATATTGGTTGTATCTATATAGTGGTAGTTTGGTTTTTTGATTTATCTGGTGGCTTTAAAATAGGGGGTACAGTTTAATAAACTGCCCATTTGCTTTGTTTTTGTTGTCTGTATATATGTGGTTTTTACTGAGTTTTTTCTCTCTGTGAATCCCTGGATATTTTATTTCTTCTCTGAATGGTATTTCTGTATCAAATAGTTTAACCCGTGTCTTCCACTGGCTATGATTATCGCTACTTATTTTGTTGGATATTAAAAAAATAAAGAGAGAGAGAGAGAAGTACGTCATGATTTTGTTTGTAGGTACATTATACCCGCCCCTATGATCACATGGACAAGTGCGTCAGATTTGTTTTTTGGTGGTGATTGAGTGCTCGGGACTGAAATCTCACTCAATTATTTCTCACACTTTCTCTCACGTAAATCCTGGTACACATATTTCTCAAATTCTACCTCCCTCAGTTCTACCTCAAAAGTGTGAATACGCAAATATTTTGGACGTATACCATGACGCGATACACAGAAACAAAACAAAAAAACAACAACAATACTATGAAAGGATTCCAGTAAGAAGTAAATTTTAGAAAAATAAAAATTTATTTTTTGCGATCAACAATAAAATATTTTATTTTATTATTTCGTAGGTATTCATAGATTTTTTTTATTACCACCGCATCTTACTATCCTTTCAGGTTATACGCATACGTACTAATTACGCTAATGTGTTAGGGATTATAAAAGTTTAACTTAGAGGAAGTGCCTTCATATTTGCGTGGAAGGAGAGTGTAAAACCGTTTATTAAAACCTCCTGAATAAATCCAACAGGTATTAAAACCCTCGATCTCCCTGTAATCGGGAGTCCAGTCTATTGAGAGAGTAACGCCTTTATACCATTCGACCCCCTAAGCGGGTGGTATCCACGCTATCTATGAAAAGTGACAGTTGAAGATCACTTGACTTTTCGTATACATTTACGAAAAAATTGTATAACTGTCAGAAAAGTTCATTCCTAATTAAATCAACTTGTACAAATGATTTGTTTTATACAAAACCCGCACTACTTACTTTAGTAGCTATGTATGCATATTATAGCCGGCGTGCTCTAATATGAAGTACACACGTTCTTTATTTGGTTTCATAAACTTGATAATTGTGGTTTTTAGGGCTGAAGGGTACGGTTGTGGAGGGTACTTTTCTTTTAAATATCCCCAAATGGGTCCTTTCATATTGATGTCGAGTAGCTAAACGCACGAGTATGTACAGTAATATTGGTAGAAATATCATTTTGCAGGGGCCCGATATCAAAGGCGTATGCTATTTCGAGTATCTGCTAGATGTTCATCATCAAAGAGCAATTTTTTTTGGGGGGGGGAGGCAGGAGGAACTTCAACTCATTGCATACTTTCTGTTTCCCCCCCCATTGAAGTTTCTCCTTGAATTTCTGAATAAACATTATTCCAATTACTCTATTTTCATCTCGACGAAGATGTTTTCATCTTTAAGTTACAAAGGCGTTTAGAAAATGAAAACAGCGAATAGCTTTCACTAAAATGTACAATACACGATACTGAGTGAATTGGAGGTGCTCATATTTTTTATTATTATTGTTTATAATTATTAATATTATTAATGGATACAAGACTTAAAAGGTAACTTGAAGTAAACTGATGACTCACATAATGGTGTGCGAATTTCAATTTTTAAATGCTAAGTGAGGTCATAGAGACGCTTGAAACATGAGAAGCTGAAATGATAGGATATTTGTTATCACACAGCACTACTTTTTTATTTTTAAATGGTCCAATTAAGTACATCTAGGTAAATAAAAGGGGCTAGAGGAAAAATTAAAGTATACAACATATTTTATGCTGACATATCTGAATTTATCAATAACCTTTGGCTTAGACATTTAGAAGCTATGTACATCCATAACTTATATTAATAAATCCGCCTCGTGGTGTAGTTAGCTAAAGCGCTAGTTTTGTATTGAGCATGACTGCCGGAGAGTCGAATATCGAGGTTCGAATCTCGCTTGGCTGAACTTTTTTTTTCCTAAATGGTTTTTCACTCTGCCTCCACGCAAATCCTTATTCACTTCCTCTATATTCAACCTTCCCAATTCCTAACCAATTAGTGTAATTAGTACTTAAGCGTACAAACTGAACGGGTAGTAAGATGGGGTGCTAATTATTATTATTTATTATTATTATTTATTATCACCGCGTCTTACTAGATGTTCGAGTTATACGCACTTACGCTAATGTGTAGTTGGTAGGGTGATTGTGAGATGAAATGGAGGACCTACAGTTTAACGTGGGATCCGAACCACGGTGGAGGCCTGGCATTCCATACATTTACAAGTTATGATTAATACACGTCTTGTCAGAGGAAGGGTTTGGTAATCAGATAAATCTGTGCTGGGACCGAGGATTGAACCCCAGACCCCCAGCGAAGAAGTCCAACACCTTACTCCTAGACCTCCAGGTCACCATCCATATCTATTACTAAATATTAAAGTTTACCAAAGGAAAATGATAGATATGGATGCTGTGAGGTACCGCTTTATCAGTAGGCTAATAAATTTAAATAGACAGCACAGGGGAGAGCAAATATCTCAGAATACGGGTTTCCTAGATTTGTAGTTGTGATGGGTGACCAGTTAGCTAGATTCATATGGATGACCATAGCGTGGCTTGACATTCTTATAAGGATGTCAAGCCACGCTACTTGTCGCGATATCAGAGCGTCTGCTAATTTAGTCTTGAATTCGATTACCGGAGAGATCAAAAAACTTACAACACTGGGCTTTATTACCTTTACTTAGGCATAAATTAACGAGATGAATTCTTTAAATTTAATGTCTGGTAAGCGGCCGGTACATGCAATAAATGCGTCAAAAAACTTTGTGCGTTGACTGTTAGGCGAAGATAAATATTTTCATTAAAAAATATCCCATTTTATATTGGTTTCTATTATATAATTTTTTTATCCTATTACACAATTAAAACACTTTAACTTTTAAAAAATGTAGACGTTAAGACAATGAGAAATAATGATAGAGAAAATACAACGATCGCATTTATTGGTGTATGTTGTTATTGGTTTTAAGAGGACCGCCTTGGTAAGTGAGAAATTATCACGCAGACAATCAGCTCTAATGAAATATTTAATTTTTACGATACGTTATTTCAAAAATAGCTCACGCCAAAATAAAGTCAAAATATTCCAACAGGGATCTTTTTCCTTAGCAACTCAAGTTTTATTAATAGATAAAAATAATTAATATGTGACATTAATTCATTTTTAACGACTCTTTGAGCATATTTGTGGAGTTGTGAGACCAGGCTTGATGAAAAAGTTCCTTAGATTTAGCCTTCCTTTAACAAATACATTTTTTTTATATATATGAGTACTAGCAGTGAACTATCTCCTTTACCTTGAGATAAGAAGTTTCGTACTTTCTTTTCCCTCTTTCTTATTGACATGAAAAAGTGTGGTTGTAGGTGAAGGACTAAAGGGAGTACAAGCTTAGACAGAATAGAGACGTTGTTGCAGAAAACAACGCATACCATTGTATTTAAAGCCGTGTGACCTAACAGCGATTGATACTTTCTTGATGACTGAGCCGGCCACCTTAATAGTTGACTGACATATTTTTATTATATATTAACAGTTGATTTTTCTCCATAGCAACTATAAAACGTGCATAATATTGTCCCATTTTCACATATTATAATTACGTCAAAAGATAGATGGTAACTTATCTTATAGCTCTGGCTGACTATAACCCCCCCACAGGAAAATACTTATTCCTGATTGGTTTGTAAAATTGATTAAATTTTACGTTTACGGCATTCAAAATTTGTAAAAATAGAACATTACGATTTTAAAGTGAGATTCACACCTCACACCTCGATTTCTTTTAAGTTGAACATTCAAGTAAAAAACTTAGGCCTAATCATTAAAGAATCATATAGCCAAAGCTTTGGCTATATGATTCTTAAATATGTAATCCCTTATAATTATAATAATTGTACAAGTGGCAGCAATAAGCCAACTACCGAGTCGAAGTTGGCTGCGTTATCTGATAGCTCGTGATCTTAATAAAATCACACATTTGTAGCTGACGATTTCCTAACGTCCATCACAGACTCTGCCTTAAATATGAGTGAAGAATGACCCTGGGCACGGGACGATTCCTGGATAGCTCATTGGTCAGAGCATTGGCGTACTAAGCCATAGGTCCTGGATTCGATTCCCGTGTCCAGGTGTCATTGTTCGATTTTCAGAATTTAATCTATAAAGTTGAAAGTATTGTTTAGCTCCCTTTTACTATTTGGATCAATATTTCATGCGTTTTTGAAAAGAGTTTTGTTCAACTATGGATATATTTAGGGGTGGATCTACGTTCAGAAAAGTGCTATTAAGTTGGGAGCGTAGGGAACGTGATTTATGGGCAGTATTTTTGAAGTTTTTATATAAAAATTTTTTTTGTCAAAGAAGTCCATTGAAGATTCAATCGAAGCATAAGAGTTTATTTTTCTTCACATGGTGATATCAACAGATGTTGAATATATGTCAAGGATGTCTTGGAATTTAAAAAGTTTATCATATAATGCCACTATGCTCATGACAGATATTCAACAACTGTTGATATCACCATCTGAAGAAAGTTACACTATAGGTTTGTACTGAATAAATATTGTATTTATTTTGGTCAAAATAATTGTTTTGATATAAAAACTGCAAAAACACTGGCCTTAATGTTCACCACACTCCCACCTAAACGGATTGGACTTTGGGCTGCTGAGGGAGAGGGTAACTTAGGAGGAAATGTACTCAAATCAAATTTGAAATTTCCCTCTTCTTTCAGTCTTTAGTGATACTGTGTTGACTGACAGTAGCGACCTAATACTATATAATAAAATATAACAGTCCAAAAAGATTATTTAAAAAAATCTCTACTCTCCATCTGGAGAGAGAATGGAAAATCCTTTTTCGGTTTTAAATAATTCATAGTGGTTTGTTGTAATAATATAAACCCGAGTTTTCAAACTATTCAGAATCATAAAAGTTGAGAAAACCCTATAGGCATCACTTGAGTAACAATATGCTTATTCACATTGGTGGTCACACAATCTAAGGCGTTAATAGATGGGTTCGCTCGTGACGGGAAGAACGAGGCTCGATTCTCAGCAAAGTGTTCTGAGGTAGGGTATGAAGGGGGGGTAAGTGAGGTGTGGGGAATAGGCACGCGTTATTTATCACTGAGCTTTTCCCCATCCCCTGTCCACAATAATGCGGTTACATTTATTCTGAGTAACTCCTATCGTTAGAATTTGTGGTTAATAGCCTTGGTGTTGAAAGCATTAGTAAAAACATATATGTAGCTCGATAATAAATCTTTTGGGCTATTAAGTTTAGTTTACAAAACGCAGTTACTGTTTAATAGTAATCCTTATAAAATTCTTACCACACATAAAATCTATGAGTTTGATCCATAATAGCTTAGAGCTATGCATTTGTAAGCTATAATTCTTATATAGAGGAAGCGTCACAGCAGGGCTCCCGCATATAAAGGGTGTGAAGAGAAGAGCTTTTAATGAGAAACAAGAGTTTATTCCTCGCATATATATTTTTTTCCTATGGGCGGTTTTGGTGTCTTCAATCTGGTTCTTTGACGTTCTGCTATCTCTCGCAACCCTCCTATTTAATTCCTCTCCCCATCCTATCTCTCTGATGTGCAAGGATTATGTAGGGCGGGGGGGGGGGAGGGTAACTGGATCAAGAAGTGGCACTAGAGATCGTGGGCGGGGTCTTGTAAACGAAATTACCGTGAATAGAAGATGCGCAGGCCGCGTTGGCAGATTTTAAACAGAGGGACCCTTTACCGTTGCAGCCCTCTTCTATCGAAGCTACTTAATTTTTTTATTCATCCAACCCTCGCCCCAACATTCCACCTTCAATTTTTTTATTTTTTTTATTTCTTAAGGATGACGTGGCTAAGTAATTTTTGAAGCCACCGACACTCTGGTTTTGACAACCCAAGATGAGTTTTTAATGAAGGTTTTTAAAATTTTCGTCAATTTGGTTGTGTTTCACTTACGATTATTTTATTTTTGGATTTAAATTGGCTCATAAAATAATACTAGTAATAAATAAAGCCACTATTTATTTTATAAATTGTTATAGCTTGGTTATGTGATCTTTATTTATAAATTTTGATAGATATTACTAGCATCTATAAAATAACCATGATAAAATAATACAATATTTATCAATTTAGGCAGCAAAAAATATTTATGAAAGGCCCTTTCTATAAAAAAAATATGGCTGCACTATAGTTTATTGTTAATGTGGGGGTGATTAGATTTAAAGTTGTGGTATTGCCCCACGTATTTTGGTTTCCAGTTAAGTAAGGTTGCTATTACATTCCTTTTTCTTTACTTGGGTGTTTTTTTGAGAAATCCAAGGTAGCCATTCATCATGTTTCTAAATATATTAAATGTATTTTCTTGGATCGTCAACCTTTCAACCCTTGGGAATCTACTTATATTCATTTACATATTCTTTTTAATATCATCTGTTAAATTATTTTTTAAATTTTTGATCATTTAATTTCTTAATTTTTTTGTCTTATATTTTAAATGCTATTTTGAAATATAATACACAAGATCATGTATGTGTGAACTTATTTAAATGAAGACCAACTGAAAAAAAAGTTTGACATGCCAAAGATGATTATTCATTAAGTGCTTTTCAAAATTAATTTAAAAAAATTATAAATAAATAATATACTGACATGAATAAGTTTAAATACATTCAGAATGTATAACAATCATAAATAACTTAGTGGTTTGGTATGTTTTTAAGTTCGTTCAGAAGATATATAAGTTAGGCTGGGTGACAGTAATAAAACTGTGAGGAAGTTATTCTCGAGAGAGTAAGTAAATCTTTTCTAAGATCACTTTTCCTAAGTTTCATCTGTTTAAAATACTTTTTCGCATGTATATGAGAATGCAAGCATTGTACTAAATTTTTTTGGTATGATTTACCAATTTTGGATACATTGAGGTCCAGGGCAATAACATAATGGAACAAAATATGACATATTTAAATTATTTACCCGTGACCAGATTGAAAACACCGGTGACCCATATTTGATCTGCGGGTTGTATTTTGCCCATCACAACACTAGACTATCGGTAGAATAAAGGTAATTCACGCTAATCTTTTTTATTAATCTAATAAGAATAAGCAAGCAGTGGCAAAAAGATTAAAAAGTGCAAACGGTGTGAAAAGGGTAGGAATGATAAAAAGGGTACACGTGGTATAAGGTGTAAAAAGGTTAAAAGGGTGCAAAAAGATTAAAAAGGGTAAATTTGGTATAAAAGCAAAAACGACAAGATAGTAAAAGTTTTTAAAAAAAGGGGGGTAATAGGTTAAAATAAGTTAAATATGCAAGTAAAAGTTTTATGAAGGTTTAGCAGGTGACAAAAGGACAAAAAAAAATGCAAATAGTGCATAAGGAATAAGACGTTGCAAAAAGTACCAAAACGGCAAAATGGGTAAAAGAGGCAAAAAGGAAAAAAAAATGCAAAAGGTTAAAAAGTTAAAATGGTAAAAGGTTTAACTAGCTGGAAGGGGTAGAAATGATAAACAGTAAATACTGGTATGGTAAAAATGGCAAAATTCCAACTTCCAGGTGTACGTGTTTGTACATAGGGTTTACCTACCATAGCCCGCATTGCACAGCTTTATTAAATATCGTGATAAATATATATCGTGGCGTTAATGTTTCTTTTTTTAGTTTATAATTGATTAAAAGATCTAATAGAGATTTTAAAATTCCGGCTTTGAGGCGTACATGTTTGCCCGTAGGGGTTACTAATTATAAAAAAATTCAGACCTTTACCTTCGGTAGATATCAAGAAATGCTCATGACAGACATAAAAACCAATTTTTCATATTATTTAAGTATATTACTTGACTTTTTTCTAAGATCGTTATTCATTTTCATGATAAAAGAGTCAATACGCTAATAAGCTAATTAAATATTTAGGTTTATTGTTTTCACATTTTGGCTTGAAAATGTCTAAAGAAACTCAAATGAAACCACGTCTAGTTTGATCCATTATTGTGACTAAGATTCACCCCAAATAAATTATTAGACTAAAGATGTGATTTTTTTTTATCAAACCGAGTTTTCAGACAATTCTTTTTACATCAATTACTTTTTCCAATCTGTGACCTGGGTCAGTTTTTTTATTCAAGCCATATATTTTCCACTACCGGTTTGCTAGTCCTGTCGTAGCTTCATATGCCTTATATTCTAACTTAAGACTAGGACAAGCACAACATCCAGTCCCCGGCAGTTAACTCATAACTGTGAAAGGGTAAACCCGATTGTAAATTTTTCATCCATGCCAGGAATTGAACCTGGGACATTTAGCTCAGTATACAGTCACTATATCGACTGAGCTAAGGTGTCGGACTGTAATATATTTAATTTATAACAATTTTTTTTTCAGTTAAAAAATTATTGTCAAATAATCTTTTAAATTTCATCCTATGGTATTAAGTATTGATATTATCTTAGCTAAAAATGTGTATGCTATTTATAGAGATTTAATTTAAATTCATTTTTAAAGTGTATGATTATATATATATTATATATACGTGATAAATATATATATATATGTGTGTGTGTGTCTGATAATGTTTCTTTCTTTTTTTTCTTTTTCAACTGATGATTTCAATTCTAAAAAGTAAGGAAAGGTTTCTTTTTTTCTCTCAGCGTTCCTTTCGAATCCTTTGTGTTTCAGTCTTTTGAACCAGAAGATTTTGTGTAAAAAAAGTAAATTTTATGGTATACTATCTGAATGTTCAAATTTACCTAAGTTACTCTCTCCGTTTACTCTACATTATTTAGGCGGCCTTTGATTGACAATGAATAGTTCCCCCCAATAAACACCAGATGTCAAAATTGACTTCTACTTGCACCAATGGATCATGAAATATTAGATCATATGCAAGAATGATCATAAAATGAAAAGGTGGACCAGTTTTATCTTCGTAATTTCCTTTAGTTCATCCATCTCCTTCCTCTTCCTTCCTCATTATTTCCAACCATCCCAAAATAATTTAAGATGAAATATTTAAGCAAGTATAAGTTTATTGAACTGTAAAAAACTTGTAAACTATTATTTTCTGGAATTTATTGCACTATGTAAATTTTAATGGATTTAAATTAAATCTTTTTTAATTTCAAACTTTTTTTTTGTGTGTGTGCTATTTTCACTGCGTCTTACTATCCATCTGGGTCCGGTACACTCGCATTTAACTACTTACTACACTCATAAGTTAGATATCATGAAGGTACAATTTAGAGTAAGTGTACCACAATTTGCGTTAGGGAAGTGGGAAACTATTTAGTTATAAATATCCTGAGTACACCCGGCTGGGATTCAAACCCGTACCTCCCCTTAACTGGAACACAAGAGTGAATGATCTTACCACAGTCCTTCTGGTGCGGTGTTCTATAGTAAAATGGGTATAAATCACACTATTTATATTCTTAGATTTATATCACCTACTTGAAGAAAATAGTGTCCAAAACAGAAATCATATTGCCATTTGAATGACCAGCACGTTTCAATCTAGCCTAGTGTGAGCCAGATTAAAACTATGCAAGGTAAGCAATTCATGCCGGTTAGCGTTAGTAACCTGGGCAGTGCCAGCATCGACACTCCGAGAGCTTACAAAATAGGTAAGCTATTAGCGCTACAGACTAGTGACTTCATAGTGGGACAAAATGTTCATGGTAAATAGAGATGAGTTGGGTTCAAACCCCAAATTAACACATCCAAAGAAGACCACAATAGATCCCATACTTGACATCAAATGAAAAATAGATATGTAAGAAAGTGCGCCAAGGAAAACTTTCAGAAAAATTTAGATTTCACGGAAAAAAAATCAGTTATTGGTCGTCCGGGCAGAAAGATGAGATACAGAAACTTCCAAGGAAATATCGGGAAATATTTAAAAATAGAAAGAAAAAAAAAGTTGCCAAACACACACATTTTTAAGCGTAGGATTTACACAGGGTACTCAAAACCAATAACACAAAGGGCTTACATGATTCCTCTTAGTCAACATAAATTGGGACATGACATGGTAAATGAACAGTTATCCTTAGGATTCGTCGCTTCTCGGGATGTTCAAGATGAACTTTGGGCTTCACCAATAGTGATTGTCAAAAAGAAGTTATCTAATGGAAAAGTCAAATATAGACTCTGTGTGGACTATCACGCAATGGACTCGGTAACAACATCAGATGTGTACCTGTTACCTAACATCGTATTGACACGTTATAGATTAGGAGGGTGTAAATATTTTAAATATTTCACATTGTTGGATTTGACCTTAAGGTTTTTCGGAAAATCAATCCACCCAGAAGATCAAGCTAAGACTTCCTTCACTACACCATCAGGAGTTTATAAATTTTTACGATTACCAGAAAGGGTAAAAACTGATTATAGATTAATTGAAGCAGTAAATAAATTTTCCTCACCTAAAAATGTAAATGAAATATAATCTTTTTGGGATTATGTAACTTCTCCCGTGGGTTTTTTGCCTAGTTTTGCTAAGTTATCCAAACTTATTACCAACCTATTAAATACACGGTTTGACACACTCGCACAAACTATCACATATTGCACACTATGGCGATAACAAACACATCATCTTGATAATCACAAGAATCACTCTTTATTTATAAATTTTAAACCAAGTTATTCAAATATTAAGTAGTTTTAGATTTTAAACTGGAGCAAGAAATAATTTTTAATTCTTCACAAAACTTTTCTCAGATTTTATGGTCCATTTCAAACAATTGTATAAGCAATTCAATGTCAGTATAGAAGAGATTATTGCTAAGACATACTTTTTTCTAATAAATGAGAGTTCACATATTGTAGTAAATGTTGCACTAGTTAACAGAGAAGGACTTTGGGAAAAATACCTTATTCATACCTATCCAGTACCTCTCTTTCGAACAAATACATATATTGAATATCTTTTAAATGAATGATCTAAGTCTTAACTGAGTTTATGTCCCACTACTCCTTTTTGATATCCAGCACTGGAAAAAGGTGTCTGGATTACTTAATTACTACATGTTTCGGTACTATGGTACCATAATCATGGATATTAGGTCGTTGTTAAAAACACGAGGTGTTTTTACGACAGATAGATTTTAAATCTAGACAATTAAGACTTAGATAATTCTACATTACATAAATACTTCAATTAATTTTATAAATCAGTTTGGCAGATGTTAATTTAATTTTTATTCTTTAATTTTAAAACAAATCTGGACTTAAAGAAATTGTTCATATCACGTTATGTGGTATATCATATTTTTTGTATAAATATTTTAATGTGTCAATTTATGTTTTAAGACTATTCATCAACTCGTTTGAGCAATATATTTTTAGTTGATGATGTATTATAATTTTATCTAACTGTTAATATCATACACCATGTTTCTCTATGAAAAGTTTATTTAAATAGTACATTTTAATACTTGTCAATTTCACATAGTACACTAACCACTTTATAAACTGCTTAATTTATAAATTAACTCTATAATTTTCTAGAACAACTTATCTAAGTCTTAACTTTCACATTAACCACTATTTACTTTCAACTTATTCTTTTAGAAGGTTTTCTAAAATGTTGTAAGATATTATATTTTGTCCTAGCAATTTAATACTTTTAGATAACAGTGTGACTAGTGTTTTTAATTTATTTGTATCCAAAGCAAACAATTCAATGTGTGAAAGGAGAGTATTCTCTTTTTAAAACAGCCAGTGTTTTCAAAGCTACCTTATGGTTGATTATATTATGTAAACGATAACGTAGATGTGACCCTTACGTGCCAGGAAAATCTAAGGATGGAGGGGTAGCGATGATGATGATGATGATGATGATTATTATTATTATAGGTATGATTCCAAAATATTTGGTTACATCTCTTATATCTATAATAATAATATAATAATAATAATAATAATAATAGTAATAATAATAACGAACCAAATACTCCCGCCACTTGAGTCACTAGACATTACATTAATAAATATTAAATATTCTAGAAGCCCAAAGAATGTGCTTGCAGTTATATATTACAAAACTGATTGAAATTCCGCCCCCTTTGCGTATCACCGTGTGCGAATCAAAAGTAAAAAACAAGCTACTGACCATTTTATGGCTTCAATCACTAACCAGTCCAATCACAGTTGATCCCGTAGGCGAAAGGTCTTAGTAGGGATGAAAATCAAGAGTTTATTGTTAATATCACGAGATACCCACACTTGATTTAAACAAAGCAAAGTATTTGGGCAATTTTTCCGTAATAATAGGTGAAAATATATAACTGAGAGAATAGTAAAGTATAGCCATACATACCTAAATCACGCCTTTCCCTTACGGGGCGGACAAACAAAACAGTGCCTATAATTAAACTCCGTACTTAACTATCCTCACTAACTTTCTCCACACTTCCTTATCTTTGCATACTCCCTTCGCTTCAACAACATCCATTCACCGTGTCATACGTGCTATTTTGTTCTTAAAACTATTCATATTTCTCTTTTTCACACACATTCTTCTACAAGATTTAACCACGACTTACATGGCCTTCACTATATTTTGATCTACACACTCTACCTTCATATATTTGCTTCATCACACAATCCACACTCGTCCACTTAGCATGCTCAAACCAATGAAATACGCCTCTTTCACATTGACATATTGGATTGGATTGGATATAGCCAAAAAATGTGCGAATTTTGTATCCAATTCTTAAAGACAAATACAATTTTGGGATCTACCATTTAAATAAAAAACAACAACACTGTTTTGCTTATTACTACCCATTGAAACTTGTTATATTTACATTTACATGAATGTGAGGCCACACTTTAATTTGAGAGAAAATACAAATAGATTTTTCTTTTCTTCAGTTTCTTCTTCCAAATATCAAGTTTTGCTTCCACTGAAAATCGAACAAACTCACACCAAAGAAACATTATTGTCACACTATCGTATATATATTTTCCCTACATCTAAAAAAAAATGAACAAAAAAAATATGTGAAACTCATACAAGATTACTCCATTTGCTTCTTTGGCCAAAACCTTTCCCCCTTTTTCCCCTTTTCCGTCCCGTAAACATCAGGAATGGAGGATGTTCTCATGTTTATGGAGAATATTCAACCGGATATGTTTCTACTTTAACAATAGAGAGGTGCATTTGTTCTCCGATCTCGGCACAAACTACCCCTGAAGGAAGGGTTGGTATGGGAGGAATAAGCGAGGAAGAGGAGGTCATATGTAAGGGAGAGGCTCGTGGAATTGACGGCATCTCATAGAAACATGATACGAGTTGAAATAGGGTACACACGAACATACCATCAACGTCCTTCGTCACGAATAACGGGCTTATCTCCAAAGTACCATTTTAAAATAAACACATTTGATTAACCTTAAAGAGCGCGGGTAACGGCTGTTACAATACAAACTCATAATTACCATCAGTTCTTCAAATTATGGATGGTAAAATAGGGGTTAGCACTATTTCAGGAGGTCTGACAACTTACCTCAGTCGGTAGCGTGTCTTTCTACTGAGCTAAGAGTCCCAAGTTCGATTCTTGGCGTGACTGAAAAATTTATTATTGGTGAAATTTGGGTTTCCCCTTTCACAATGATACATTAACGGTGTATTTTATGCAACCATATAAAGGGCTAATTTTTATTAATACCACGTTATACTTATATTATATATATATATATATATTCGGGCTGTATAATTATATACCAATCACGCTAAGGGCCTTAGGGATTAGTAAGATTATATTTAAAGTAAGTGAACCCTATTTGATCAACCCCCCTCAGTACACCTGACAGAGATTCTGACCTTGATCTTCCAGTCACCTGCATTCTAGTATACTGTGAGAGTAGCGTCTTAAACCATGCGGCCACTGAAGTGAATGAAAAATGGTTTTCTTTGGATTAGAACCGATGTATTTTTTTTAAAGGAGTTAAGGTAAGAACCTTTTTCTTTCTCTTGACACCTTGGAAATAAAAATATATTGTTATCGTAAAAAAATTGAACTCGAAATTTTGATAAATGTTGACGTTTCATGAACCTCTGAAACAGAAAAAGTGGTTTTAGCGATGCCGTCTGTCTGCATCTTAGCCTAATTCTAAACCATTTTACCGATCGGAATGAAATTTGGAAACTAGGGTTTTAATAGGGATCCCCTGAGAGGTTTTTAGTACCATCTAACCCTAAAACTAAGGGTAGCTTCTGAAGGGCAAAAAGAGAAAAATTCGATTCTATTCGAATTCGCTCAAACGATGTTTATTAAATTTTATACCTAGACACTCTTTATTACTATAAACAATATGGCAGCTCTCATTTTCCATATAAAAATTACTTTGAAAATAAATATTTTTCCATTTTGATTAAATCACAACTAATTGAGATATGAAATAGATTTTCACTGTTAAGTTGTAGTACTATTTAAAATTAAAATCTTTTGTGTGAAATATATCTTTACAAAACCATAAACTTCTTATCTATAATCAAATATATACATTTTTTATGGAGCTCTTTTGTCAGACACAGCCATCGGGACATATTTTCTCAATGTTTCTGTGACAATGTATATTATTTGGTTCGTGTACTATGGCGGAGTGTTTCTTTAACAATGTGTATTATTTCGTTTCACAAATCCTATGAGTTTTTAGTAAATGTCTCTATTTTAAGATAAAAGAGAGAGAAAGTACCATTTATTTGTTTTTTTTAACATAAGTGGCTCATCTATTTTATTTATATCTGCGAGTGAGTGAGTGAGTGTATAGACTTGCATATATGCTCGAGATTCATATACAGTATGTTTTTTTTTATCTAAGTAGACTTAAAAAAACACATTATTATATGTCATGTCACACTCCAAGAGAATCGAACTCCAGCTCTCGGAATGTTCCACTTCCCTTCCTAGTGAGATGTGACAGACCTAACCAGATGATGCTACCACATTTATTGCCGATTAAATAAATATATTGAGTTTTTTTTCTCTTTACTTTTCTATACCGATCAAATCGTTTGTTCGTGGGCAAGATTAATTCACTCCTGTCAGGTTAGTAATGTTAACAATCCGTTTTGTCCAGACAGCGCTCGACGGGGCATTATTTGTAATCAAACAGACTTTCTCCCCCTTACCTCCCCAAAAAAACTTGATATATAGTGACGATCATTTTGTTTAAGAGCCCATCTCATGGATGACTAACCGGTAAATTAGATTAAAGATTACCGTAAGATGGAGCTACTTGGACATGCTATGACACAGTGATTTTTTTACTAATATATATATTAATAAAAAAATATATATATATATTGGGAAATTTTTCCATTAAGCGTTTGGGGAAAGGGTTGGCAGTAGAGTTGGGGGAGGGGATGGGGAAGATTTTTCTTCAACTAAGGTTCCCTTGGTAACCCCCCATCACCACCACCACCCTAATATGAGCCCCATGGACTCAATGATTCCAGAGATGCGTCTCCGGAAAGAGGGGGGNGGGGGTGCAGAGGGATTGACCTTTTCGACTTCCGGTAAGATTGTTGTAATTTTAATAGCGGTTGCACATCTTCAGGTCAACACATTTCTAGTTTTGTTCTGATTTGTCAATTTAGACCTATAAATATGTCATTGGATTATAAAATAATACACACTTTCGTATTAATGAGATGGTTGGATGGTATTAAAAAGAAATACCATAACAAATCATGACTGTTTTAATTTGTCATTCGAGAACCCCAAATTTAAATCGTCTACAAGCGCATTTCAAGAGATTACTTTAAGCCCAAACCAAGTATGGTGATATTAGAACCGACCAAACTATTTTCTATTATGTCTTCCCCGATAAATAGGAGATAAAAAATTAAATGTCTCAATAACTACAAGCGCTAATTAAAACTACGAATATGTTGAAACCAAAACTAATTTCCAGGATTTTGTCTGATCTAACGAGTGACGTGTCTATTTACCAAGCGGACATCGCGTTTTATTTTATCTTGACGCGCATGCGCTCTCACTTGATTCTTAGTGTTGGTTCTTAAGTCTTATCTTAAATAACACACGGACCAGGACAAAAAAAAACACGTGACAGCTTGTCTGTCAAGGAATTATCATTCATGGGAGTAGAAGATTATTTTATGTTTAGCACAAATTCGGATTATATTTTAATTTTACAAACACACACACTCACACGCACATACTGACACGCACTCATGCACACAAAGTGACACATTATTTATGTTCGGTGAGGTCAAGAGAATTCATCGAAGTGATGTAATAGCTACTATAGACATAATTCATGATGTCAGTTTCGATTAAATATCATCATTTAAATATTATATCATCACCTCATCCGCATCGGTCTTCGAATTGTCTAGGGCGCTTCGCTCACAACTAGACTTCCGATGACAGAGAGATTGGGGTTCGAATCCTGTTCTACTGTACTTAAAGAGTATTTTTCCTAAATTGTTTTACACTCTCCTTCCATGAAAATACGACTACACTTCCCCTAGATTCAGCCTTTTACACATTAGTGGGATTAGTACATGTGCATGGAAACCAGAACAGACATGATGAAAAAAAAATCTCGTCCAAAAACGATACTTTAATTTTAAACAACATGTTTATATCTTGATTTTAAGGAAGATAGTTTATAGAAAATGTATCAGTGAGAAGCTATAGGAAAAACCGCAGCGATAAATCACAAATTAAAATATGTAATAATCCCTTCTAAAGTTGCACCCACGAGATATTATTACCACCCCTCGCCGTCGCTAGCAATCCAGTTATTATTATTATTATTATTATTATTATTATTATTATTAGCACCGCGTCTTACTACCCGTTCGGGTTATACGCAAGCAATCCAATTCATTGCGAGATTTTAGACTAGACAATGGACGCCTTAAACACCGTGCTACCGCCGATGTGGACCCCTTATATCCACCTTTATTCAATATATATATATATATATCTCCACCAACAACTTAATAAAACTTTAACCGCCTGCAATATCGGGTTAAGTACATTCCTCTCATGTATTCCACAGTAAACTTCTTAAATTTACAGACCTCGTGATCACACTAGAACGCTCCCGTCAAATAACTAGAACCAGACCATATTGAGAGATAAGTAAACAAGTATTTTCAACTCGGTGTCCCGGAAACTGTGCTGGATCCAAAACTATGTTGGTACTTAACTCTTTGGTAGTTTTTCTTAACTTTAAAAAAAGTTAATCCAAGTAGAACACTGTGACTAGCACAGTAGGAATGGAATGGAAGACCATTAAACGTTAAGGAACCCGTTTTCAATGCCAGATGTGCTTGACTACATTTAAGATGTAACGGAGTGGGGGAGGGGGGGTGAAAAAAAAGCTAGAGTTATAAGGTCCAAGTTTTTTTAACTTTATAATTCCAAAAAAAAAAAAAATTCTCAAGCAAATAGAAGATCATATTATATAAATTGTAAAATGACACCTAAGCACTGGAATCGAAGATTTTTACACGTCCATTATAGACTCTGCCTTAAAACCTTAAAATATGAGTGAAGAATTATTCTGGGTGAGAGACCTTTTGTGCTCAGTGTTTTGAGTATTGGCGTAATAAGTCAAAATTACCGGGTTCGATTCCCGTGTATAGGTGTCATGAACCAATCTAAAGAATATGATATTTATATGCGGCTATAACCGTACCTAGCAACTGTAATATCTCTGATATTTATCCATCAAAATAAAATATTGCTTTAGTTCATCCAGTTTAATATCAACTAAAACCGTTCTTGAATATCTTTAATGAGCAGAGTCCGGATTTTGTTGACATGCCATTTATTTTTTGGTTTGTCACATAGAATGCTCATTATTACATAAAATCTGTTCATGATCCCCTTGTTGTAGAAATGTATATTTTAAAGGTAATTAAAAAAAAATTTGTCATTTTGTAATTTAAGGTAATATTTTATTGTTTTGCGTCATTTTTGTGCATTTGAAATTTTAAGGAACTTTTAAGTCACTTTAAGGCATTATTGTTTAGTAAGTATATTTTTAAATACTAATGATATTTTAAAAATGCATGAATGCTCTAACATAATTTTTCATTACACATTTGTCTTAAGGGGAAGATAATGTTGGTAATAAGCTATATATCCTCTTTGCTTGTATGGTTGTAAAATATACATTCCTGGAGATTAAAACCTTTTCAAATTTCGCAATGCCTATGAAAGATATTAGAAAACTGTTTATATTACGTTGTGTAGTAAATTAAACTAAATGTTTTTATTGAACCAACATTAATTTAATTTACTTTGGAATATAAACTGAAAAAAATAAGTATCTAAACTAGCCCTTTTTTCAATCTTTATATGTATGTATGAACTTCCCCTGGCCAAGCCAAGGACTAACGTTAAGTGAATCGGACACATCCTTAGGAGGAACTGTCTTGGAAGTAAAGATTGAGGGAACTAGGTGCTTAAGAAGGAGGAGGATTCAAATATTAGTTGACTTGAAGGGAATTCTGGGAGCTGAAGAAGGAGACAGAGGACAGGGTGCATTGGCGGTCCAAGTTCACTGACTAATGGAATGAACCTTTAATAAAACAGAACACTTAATAATGATAATAATAATAATTAATGATAGATTACATAATAAAATAATCTAAGAATAGTTTATAGCTATACAAATAAATATATGTAAATATACTTAGTTATTCCTTGTGTTTTTTTTAAATGGGTTGACAGTTCGTTTGATTTATTGCAACGTACCCATTAGCATATACACTCAAAATACCCTATTTAAAAGATTATCACTATAAATCCAAGAACTAATAAATTCAAATATTATGTGGCAGATATAAACTCTCGGTGAAATCGTGTTGCTGGAAACGGCCAAGCTCAAGGAAATCCGCCCCAGTGGACGGCTACGTTCCGGAGGAAGTTCTCTACACACAGACATCTTGTCCTCTTGCAAAACTCAACTGTTATGACTGTCTGCTCCCTAATGTTGTCATCAGCGGCCGTCTTCAAGTGCTAGTAGATGTTTTAATTTGTTCTGGAAGGTTACCCCCTCCCCCCCCCGTTCGTTTCCCTTTCCCAACACGTCAGTGCATCTTGTATAAAACCACCACCCTCGCATCATATTTTGTATTCTATTCTAACGAATCGTCGTAGGAACATCCTAGAAGTCAACGAAGACTAGTAGCATAGCCATCTCTAGTAGAAGGCCGCGGTTGTTGATGTGGCAACGCCGCAATACCTCTTCTCCCTGTGGTTACTCGCCGTATTGCCCGCTCTGCTACGTGTTTATAAAACTCTCGTAATTTTACTGATTTTTGCTATAATTATTGGCACTTCAAAATATTATCAAAGGGGCTCTATAGTGACTCACACAATGCGTTAACTAGATAATGTATTAAACAATTAAATTAAACTAAACATTGCTTTTAATTGGAACACTACGTTTTCATAATGTGAACACAATGACAATAATTTTATTTGTCAGATAACATTTACAATATTTCAGCCATTGATTGGTTAAACAGGTGACTCATCAAAATATAACTTAATATAATTTATATGTTTTAAATGTTAAACCTTATAAATCTAAACATTAAGTTAATTCTGAAAATTGAAAAATTACACCTTGACACGGAAATTGAACCTGGGACCTTTGGATTAGTACGCCAATGCTCTAACCACTGAGTTATCTAGGAGTCCTCCCGTGCCCAGGGTCATTCTTCACTCATATTAAGGCAGAGTCCATGATGGACGTGCAGAAATCATCGGCTACAAATATGTGATTTATTAAGATCACGAGCTGTCAGATAACGCAGCCACCTTCGATTTGGTAGTCGGCTTAATGCCCTGGTAGTACTAACGAGGAATAGACCGGCCATAATATCTTTACAGGCTAGATTTCTGATAGCTCGCCTTTAACTATTGGTAAACTTATAATTTCTATTCTAGGAACTTAACCTTTGTATCTCGTGAGTCAATATGGAGTTAACTCATGCTAGCTAAGCCCGTTTAACTACCAACGTTGTAACTCTTTAAACTGGGATTTTCTAGATTTAGGTATTGTTTAACTATTATTCTTTATATGCTATTAGGTTAATGCCTAGTAGCCGTAAAGCTAGAGTAGTGTTATGTATTGTTGCATAACCTTAAACATATGATCCCTTCCAATTTAAATAGCCGTTGTTTTCAGGCAGACGTACCTTGGTTATAGAATGTGCGGTTATACTGCTTTAGCAAGCTACACCCTTTTCTAATTAAGACGCAACCATAATTTCTTGGTTGTGAGTCAAATTTGGGGTGCTTCACACCTAACGCTCCCGATAGGGACAGCGATGTCTAACGTAACTTATATAATTCCAATCGATAAACAATGGAATGTTTTGTATATGGTCACATCAAACCATTTGTAATACTTTCGTATTTTTGAATTTAAATAAACTGATTTGTTAAACTTGTACATCTCTCTTATGTTTCATGCAACCCTTCCTTCTTTGTATAACTTTGTTACTGTATTCGCAACCTCTATCTGATAGGAGAAGCGACGATACATTATTATTTAATAATTAGGGATTTTTCTTTTAATTCATTTTATTCTATAGGTGATGAAAATTTAAAAATGTGTGTTTGGTACAGGGTTGGGTGGAAACAATTAGACTCTCTATGCTGAAGAAAGTGATGGACAACGTTTTGAGGCTTTCCTGACGTCCGTTGGAGCTCAACTAAGTGACATTATCTTCAAAAAGTGGAAAAGTGTAGTATATAGCTTGCTTTTATTTAGCTTGTGAATATTTACTTTTCAATTAAGGTGCTAATTTTCAAGGTAGTAACAGTCTAATCGTTTAGGCCCCACCCTCTATATTGTTCTTATTGGTCATAGTAATTGTTGGTGGATCAATATTAAGATGATTGTTATTACCAGTTCCTATAATAATTTGTCTTCCTATATTTTTGAACTTATTAACTATTATACTAAGTATAGTAATATTATTACACAAAAGTAGGATAAATTGATTGATTTTCGTTGTGATGGGCCGGTTCCAGTATTTTATCGGTTCCGGTGACGGTTCTCTTATTTCGGCTCTCGGTTCATAGCTCCACCAAGCCACAGAAACCAGTCTAAAGTAGTTCATTCTCCTTTCAATATATGTAAATGTGACGTCACTGCTTACTAGCTCCCATCGATAAGCACATGGAAAAAATGTCAGGTTAGTCTGGTATTGTTTACTGATATCAAGGAGGTTGGGGTTCGTGACCCAGCCGAATGTATTGAATATGTTTTTTCTCTAGTTCATTTCCCACTCTCCCCACACACAAATGATGGCGCATTTACTTTTAGTTCTAATTTCCTTAACTCTACTTTTTTAATGTAATTAAAATTTGTACGTACCGAACGATTATTAAGAAGCGTTGGATATAAAAATGATTTTAACAAGTCAAATGTAATTCCCCTATTTTTAAACTAGATTAAATATTTTTTAACATCATAATTTAATATTGTATTCACAGTATTAATACATTGAGTCATACTAATTTATTTATATTCATAGGCCTATATGTATCAACATTTTTTAAAGAACTAAAAAAAAAAAGTTTACATAAACACAAACTGGTTCCACTACCTAAGTAAAGAACCGAGGTACCAAACATCTGAAATGATTCAGTGATAATTTTGATAAATAATTCCACTAATTGAATTAGACAAGGCTGCTTGAATGAAAATAAAATCTCATAAAATTTCTCAAGAAAAGTCCATTAGTGACTTTGTTATTGCAACCCAATGGATTCTCATTAATATGCATGCGCCTCTTTGTTTTTTTACTGGGGCCGTAAAATAACATCCATTAAATGTAATTTGTGTCGCCCTTTTTTTTAATCTACTTTGAATTTTGTACAACTATTTATGCAAAAAAAAAAGAGATGACAAGCTTGTTGCACAGATCTGTAGGCAATAAAAATACATATATTTATATATTGGAGTATAAGGTTTAAATTAATCTAATGATACAATCCTCACCAAAAATTCCTTAATATTGAGTAATAAATAGTTTAATTGCATTTTTCGCGCAGTACTGTTATAGAATCACGCTAAAAAAGCTATGCTTAAAAAAAAAGCGAAGCTTTATGAACTCACTGGTGGTCGAGTGATAGAAAATTATTTAATTACTAGCTTACAGGCCGGTATGACAGACTGATGTCATTATTACCCAGCCTAACAAAACCGAACCTTCAATTAGTAGATGTATGAACAGAAACATTAACTATATTTATAAGGCTATGTCATTTGTTACCCGACAGTGTTATTTGTTTTTTAATTAGAGTAGTAATCAGTCTTTATAAATACATAGCTAGGCTATGTGAATGTAAGTTCAGAATAAATATATAATTGATTACGTTGCTTGTAAATTTGTCATTGATAAAAAAAACACTTTTTGCTAATTAATCTGAAAACAAATCATTCACATCTTAAACACGGGTCACTGAATTATCATCTGCGATTTCTTTTTAGATTTTAGATTAGAATTTATATTCTAATTTCTCCTGAATTTTGAAATGTAAATAACCTGACTATAAATTAAAATAATTAAATAAATCATGTTTTTATCTTTTGTAAATTTCATTTTCAATCAGTTTTTGAAACTCTTAAGTGGTTCCTCCACAATTTCACCAAATCTCAGCTTTTTCTTTCATTGAGAAGTACTAAAATGTATCTCTCTATATATACATACATATATAAACACCATTATACGTTTATTAATATGATATATAATACTTGCTACGGTTGCCGCATGGTCTAACTCTAAGGCCTTACTCTCACAATAAACTAGATTTCCGATGACAGGGAGATCGGGGTTCGAATCCCAGTCGGTTTTACTTAGGGTGGTCTACCTAAATAATTTTCCACTTTTCATCCATGTAAATTTTGGTACACTTCATCTAAATGCAACCTTCCTCATTCCAAACTCATTTTCTTGATTGTAACTAGTACATAATTCATACAATCCAAACAGGTATTATTAATACGCGATGTTTTATAGGCCTATATGTATATATAATATGTATGTAATATTTTGTCACCAATGATAGGTATTGTTAAATGTGATAGTTTTAAAACATGATTTGATGTATGAATTTGTGAAAGTAGACTTAGTAGCCTTTTTAACCTAAAGTTACCTACCCGAATTACTATCATGATTCCTTTATGCATGTAAATTCGTGTCCTACAGACGCAAATAAGATAATTTTGTTTAGAAAATAAGTGGCGATATGCGGAGAATATCTTAGAGGGAAAGCACAAAATTAGCATGGAAAGAGGATTTGAAAACCACAGTATAGTCTTATTTAGTAAGCACACTCCAGTGTATGTAGTTGGAAACCATGGTGCTTTACATCATAAACGTAAAAAGTTTTATATTAAATAAAAATATAAAGGTTAATTTAAAAATCAAGACGATTTCTCCCCTTTATTTTAGATTGTAGAGTGACAATATTAACAGCACCAGAGCTTATTATGTCAGAAACATTATCCGGTCTTCCGTTTAAAGGTTTTACCTTTAACCTTACTTTTATGTTAATTACGTTTAGATATTAGTGTTTTCCAAACGTCCATGAGTTGCCTACCTCTGTCGAAATTATTTGCCTTAGAAACATACCATTTCAGATATAACAAACAAAGACGTGACAGAGAGAAATAAAGGTTCAAATCACGTTTAAATCTGCGTTGATTCGTTTATTAACACCTACTACCTTCAAAACTATCTATGGGCAACGAAACCTATTGGTCCTTCGTATAGACCCTGAGATCCCTCATTTATACCTCTTGGGTACGTGTACCACAGTTTGGGAACTACTAGTTTATAGCATACATACATAGATATATTTAAAGAGTTTTGGACAAATATGTTTTGAGTGATTGAACAGAAATATTGTAATAAACGTTCATATCTGGGGGACTCGTTATAAATACATTATAAATTGGCGTTGCTATAATAAAATATCGTCAATTAATACATAACATTCAAACAACCAATTTAAAAATACTATAATGTATTATTCCTCTTACAATTTTTTATATTACCTTTGATTAGAAATATGTTTGTAAATAATTCATTTGATTGCTATGCAAATAATTTTGTTAAACCTGATTTCATTTAAATGAGTCTTCTTTCTCATTCCATAGTTCATACACAATTTTTAAAATCTATATTGATTGAACTTTAAAACGTTTCGTCGTTGTTTTGATATACTAAAACATGTTTGCCCCTTTGGTAAGGTTGTTTCTTCTGTCACCATGGCCCATTGGGATATGGGGGCTGGGGGTAGGCCAGGTCTACCCCCTTACTCTCTGCCTAGTTATACCTTGCTTGTTTCTGAACCGGGGGAAATACCATTTCCATCTGATGACTTCATATGTGGACGGCACCATTCGTCGCTGATTGCCTGCCTGTTCTCTCCGCGCCGTGAGGCATGTGCCTATTCA
>CABFWO010001094.1:37435-52619 GCA_902155825.1 Timema genevievae | reverse complement strand
CCCCCCCCCCACACCAACAACTCTCAAGGCGCAAAGACACCCATCCCTAAAGATGGGGATATATCGCAGAAATATCGTACTAAGTTACGCCACTTTGCGACTTGCAACTCACCCTATACTCACATTGACTAGCTATTATCAGTGCAATTTAGAATTTAATCTTTATCATTTATTTAATTAAAAATTATTCTCTCAATTTTCAAATACATTGAGTCACCTTCCAACAAATGTCCCTATACTTTGGCATCCATTCACTGTAAGCCTATTTATTTTCTTATTTCTGGAGGCTTTGTGGGTTTGGCTTGTTTTAAATTACATACGATTTTTATTATTGAATTTCAGTTGTGGAATTTTTTTATTGTGTCATTATTTAAAATGGTTATAGCCTAGGATTTTTGTTTATGCATGTAAATAAGTATCAATAAAAATAATTTTATTATTATAATAAACAAAAACTTAGTATTTATATTAATAACAATACATTAATATACATATAATACAATAATTGTATTATATGTATAGTACAATAATTGTATTATGTGTATAATATTGTATTGTTATTAATTAATTGTATTATATGTATAGTACAATAATTGTATTATGTGTATAATATTGTATTGTTATTAATTAATTATTAATTATATTAAACCAAATTGGTTTTCGGGTTTGTAATATTTTGTATTTTTGGAGTTCAAATATTAGCTGGATGTCTTCCAAATGTGATTCATAGTTATTTCCAATCCTCTCTCCATACTGATCTTGTTGTGTTTTTGCTCATACCATTGACCTCTTGGACTTATCCATTTGAATAATTATCAAATAATCTTGCTGCCTGAAGTATGGACTATAGAACTACGCAAAAAATCACTTTTTGACATAACAAATCTTAATAACGTTTGCTGTAAGAGAAACATATATTATGTATTGTCAATGGTTAGAGAGTGCTTTTAAAAACCTATAAGCCTAACAGAACGCTGCTTACACACTAACCTACGCTAGTATATCACACCTAACATAAAATACCATTCTTTGACGAGATGAACCATATATTTAACATGAGGTGCTCACGGACTAACTAAAATAAGTACGACCTTGGATCAGTCTATATTTATCCAAGACATGCAATTACCCTTAAAGATGCTACTTTGTAGAGCAGTGAGATGCGTTACAGACTTTTATATATACCGCATTATTTAAGAAGTTTTTTATATTTTTCAAATGTGATTTTCAACCAAATGTAGACGAAAATATTATCAGCAGGCTTATCGCAAGTTAAAAAGTTAACATTTTGATTTTAAAGTTTAGGGGGAAAATAATCAACAATACATGAGATTTTTTTTACTTCTTAGATTAAAGTTAATGGTTATAATTATGAACCTAGATTTAGTCTTATTCTATCAAATCAAGTAATGTTTTAATAGGGTCACACAACATAGGATTTTAAATAATCTGGTATTCTTTTATAGGGTTTTATAAGAGTTATCACATATATTTTTAAAAACTTTTTAACTTCTCAGACCTTTCTTCTAAATTTTGGTGAAAAATATCAACCCACTTAATCAATAATCCAGGATTTCTAAAAGTCATAACGTAAAAGTAATAGGCCTATATATTGTTAGTATCAAATTATAAAATATTTTAACACAGCCCCACTTTGCTACTCGTGGTTTTAACAAAATATTAAATCAATATACAAAGATAAATTTCTATCAAATTAATATTTATTTTATTATTAATGGCTATATGTTCGATACTGTTAAAGGTTTCCTTAAAATATAAGTATCCAAAAATATTATTGATTAGTGTCAAATAATATAGTTTACACTGGAACTTTCTTTTATAATAGCATAACATATTTCTAAAACCATTACTTTAATATGATATATATATATATATATATATAAAATTCGTTAAGTTTTGAAATTTGAAAATCTTATGTAGTAATATTTTAGAATGTTTTCTTGGTTTGACCTAAAATGGTCTCTGAATTATATTTTTTAAGCTGGGAGCTTAGGGGCGTGAGAAAAGTTAAGCTCTTTTGAAGTTTTTATATTAAAACACCTTTTTGGTCAAAATAAATAAAATATGTCACCAGTAGAAACATAGAGCTTAATTTTCTTCACAGGGTGACCCAAATAATTCTTTAATATTTTTCAAGAGTGTCCTGGAATTTAATGAAAAACTTTTTAAAATAAGAGAAGAAGTTATCATTAAATGCTAACATAGTCATAACAAATATTAATATTAACTTTTGGATAAAATTAAACTCTTTGTTTATAATGGAACTATATTTTATTTATTTCGTTATAAAATTGTTTTACTAAAAAACTGCAAAAACACTGATCTTTTGTCCCGTCCCCTACACTCCTACCATAGTGCAAGTGTGAAAATTTAATTTATATTTCAAATTTACTTTCTCTGCTATATTTTAACTATTAAAAACAGTGTATATTATTTTAGAAGGAATATTTGTAATATAAAGTTGTGTCATGAGTATAACTAAGCATTTAAACATATTTGCAGCATTATATATGCCACCCAACCTAATCTGATCTTAAAACATCCTTTTGGTAATATGAGAGATACTAATGATGGTTGGTAGAGGCAAATCCAGCAGCACTACTCTGTGTAATACAGCTTCAACTCTTCTCAAGGGATTAAAACATCAGCGCCGCGAGAGGGCTACTATAGACAAATTTAACTTCACGTCTGTATGTAATATAGCTTCAACTCTTATCAGGGGATTAGAACATTTACACCATTAGGTAGCGCCCTGAGATGTTTGCTTATAGGCAAATCTAGCTACACCACTGTATGTATTATAGCTCCAACTCCTGTAAGGGGCTTAAAACATTTCTACCATGAGATAGCGCCGTCAGATGTTTGCTATAGGCAAAACTAGCTACACCAATGTATGTAGTATATAGCTCCAACTCCTGTTAGGGGCTTAAAACATTTGATCCATGAGTAAGCGCCGTGAGATGTTTGCTATAGGCAAATCTAGCTACATGGCTGTATATTATATAGCAGGGTGGAGCGCGTTGGGAAGGTGTTAAACGACTAGGACTGGTGACCCCAGTGGCGTCCGCATCTGTCATTAAGGTGCACCCTATGGCTGGGTGTTGAAGGACTACTTCTACCTGGGTTGGAGTGACTCACTCCAATAAAACCAGCACAGGGTGCCTCCATGGTAGTGATCCTAGGGTCACGTGTGTTCCGACTGGCCACCAGGGTAGGCGGCTAAATCCCCTTGGGAGCAAGGGAAGGTGGCTTCATCCTTTAAAAGTTGGTATTTTGGGTTCATACGGTGGTGAGGCTAGACCTTAATAATTAGTAGTGCCAGCTATAAGGAGGTGGGGAACACACGAGTGATTTCCTGAGATAAATGTAGCTAGTCCAAATAGTGTATAATATTATTTAATAATTTGGCTAGTATTTGAAAACTGCATACATTTAACTTGCGAAAAATTGACCTTGTATCGTTTTTATTGACTTTCCAGATATTATAATATTTTTGTTACATGTTATTTTCAAAATAATTATATATTTTTTAATATGTTTTTATTTTTATTTTTTTACAGGTGAGTGTGTTTTAACCTACTAGAGTACATATGCCCAATCTAGTCTCTTCAGCCTATGAGTAAGTTAAATTTTATATACACATTTGTAACATTATTACTTTTAGTTATATAAAATTGTAAAACAATATGTTACTTATTTTTATTACTCTGTATCTGAAATAAATTGAACTTTTAGTTATATTCTAAATGATATTTTGAGGATTAGCGCAAATCTGTACATTTATTTATCCTGATTTCAATTGAGATTTAATTAGTATTAATATTGGTCATTGGTTTGATTTGAAGTTTATTGTATACTTGGCATTCAATTCTTCTATAATCGTGAAGAAACCACAATATGTTTCAAGAAAGATCGTTGGTATGCTTAGCATGTCTAGAATTTTTTCTCGACATAGATTCGAGCTATGCTTATCATGTTAGGCCTTCGTGTTTTAAATGTAAAAGTCTTGAAATGTCACCTCATATGGAAATCACAAATCTCCTTTGTAATCTTGACATTGTAACAACTTTCTACATAAAGTTGAGTCATAGTATTGCTTAATGTAAAATATATTTGGATAATAATGACTCATGCTATTTTGTGACGACATTGAATGACATTTTAAAAATTGAACGTCATAATATTGGGCTTTAAACATAATTTAATATAAAATATATTATACATACCTTACCGAAGCTAAACTATGCCTAAACGCTCACAATATAATCGTTATAATAGGATTATTGAATATTTTTGATTGTTTCACTTTTTGAGTTGAATTTTGAATTTAACGTTAAGTTTTTTAATACATCAGTTTCTATTGTTCTCAATTTTGATTAAAACATTTAAATTACCAAACTCGGTGACATGCTTGTTTCTAGTTTTGATTATTTACAGATTACTTCAAAATTGAATTTAATTCTTCATTATTATGGACGACGTGGGGCAAGTCCATAATTAAATATGTGATATCAAGGCTATTTGTATCCATGAGTTTTATTAACGTTTAGTTTATTCGTAAAAAGTTTACATATACCTGACCTATTTTATTTGATTCTTTCAAATTACGGCGATGCTTAAAATAAAAACCACCTAAGGTAGTTTTCAGTTTTTTTTAAACGTTGATATATTCTGCACGCTCATGTGAACACACAAATATAAAAAATATTATTTTTCAAACTTTAATGTTGGTTTTATTTGTATTTAACGATTGATTTGAAATGTATTTAACATTATTCTTAGAGCCCTGGGATCAATCTCCGACCTAGTACACTAGTTTAGTATTTTTTTACATTTATATATCCTATAATCTTTAGAATTATTATTAGCACCGCGTCTTACTACCCGTTCGGGTTATACGCAATTATCTTTAGAAGTGAGCTAAAGTGTGTGTATATATATATATATAAAATATAGGGTTCACCTTGTACCTTTGTTGCTATTAAAAAACTTAATTTTCAAATAAATAATGCTACTATCATTGCATACATGTAGAATACAATGAAAATTGTAGACCCAATCGTTCGTCACATCAACCCAAAGATAAAATTAAAAACATTATCTTAGCAAAGTCCTCTTAAGGAATATTTAATATATCCTAAGTAATGGTCTATACATGATCAGGCTGACCCACAGATTAAAATAAAAAAATACCACCTTTACCAAGCTCTCTTTTAATATCTACATCTTTGGTAAAGATTATATATATACATGATCAGATTGACCCAAAAATTAAAATATTAAATATTATCTGCACGAAGCCCTCTTATCTTTAGCATATTATATATCTTTGGTAAAGGTTTTATAGATCTTATCAACTAAAAATGAAATAAATAATATTATCTCCACCAAGTTATCTTAGATGATATAGATAGTTTTGTGTTTACATAATTTTATATTTATATACTCATGAGAATTGCGCAGTGTTGACATTTTAGATAGTTTGGAAACGATTAAAAGTGGGAATGGTAGACATAATTATTATCATTCCATTGTAATTTTTTTAATATACTTGTTACAGGACAACATACACTATTTATACTGTACTCCCTGAAAGCCTAACAAATTCCTCTATACACAACATCCCAGTGTAATTCACACTTTCACCGCTCGTATCGCTGCTGCGTCGACGTCGGTCCAATAAACGCAACTAATGTTACTCCACGGAATGCCCGGGCGTTGTTGCGTAACCGCCTGTGAAAGCTATATTGCGTGCGCCTAATGTGAGTCCTCTTATATATGAACTGAACCTACAACCTCCCTCCTCATACATTCTATCTCTCCTTCGCCTCCTTGGTTCGGATGACAACTTCTGGCCAGATAAAGTTAGTTCTTGCAACTACCACAAAATGGCGTGGACAGACCTTATCAACTTTACAGATATATTACTAGCAATATATTCTTTTCCAATTAATCTATATTTATTTTTATATATAATTGACCAACCATAGAGAGGTATTGTTTTAACTTGACCGTTTATTTCATCTGATTATCTAGCCAGATGTTTTTTCCACGATAACAGTCAATTAGTTTGACCAATTTTTACTAAACTTGGCAGGAACATTATTTAAACCTAGAACAAATAATATATTATGCACCTTGTTTTTCAATCTGGTCATCCATTTCAATATGCTGATCTCTCAGATGATTTTATGTTTAATAGCTTATTTTGAATGATTAATTTAATTTAAAATTCAAAGCAATTGACCAAATACCTTGAGTATATTTTTTAAACTTTTACATACATCGTGAGACTGACGTTTTAAACCATGTGTACAAGGGTGATCCTCTAGGAATACAATGTATTATTAAATATAGTATTAACTTGTTTTCTTTCCAGTTTGATCACAGTAAAAATATTGACTGAAATTTTAAGGATAACTATTTATAGGAGATATTTCAACTTGAACTCAGAAGATAAGGCTGTAGTAACGATAAGAAGGAGGGAGGTCTAATGTAACTTTTTAGATGCATGTTTAGTTCTCTTTTTTTCCATTATATTGATGTATTTAACGTTCACTTTATGAACCGATTGATTATAAATAGCACACGATTTATAAACTAACTCAAATATATAACAGATACAAAATCCAGCCCCCCAGAAGTTAATGTATTACTGTGAAAGGGGAAACCCACATTTTCCCAATGATACATTTTTCGCCCATTCCAGGAATCGAACCTGGGACCCTTAACTCAGTAGACAGACACGATACCAACTGAGCTAAGATTTCGGACAAATATATAATCAACTCCTCTTGCATCTAGTAAAATATTATTACCTATTTCAAAGCATTTTTTATAAAAATATTTATATATTTATAAATGCTTGATTATTTTCACTAGTCTATAAAAATATATATAATGCAGACATATATTAATAACAGTTACCCTGTGACTTAATTAATATTTTATCTTACATTTGTTTCAAACTGTAAACTTCATTTTTTTTACAAAAAAAAAAGCTTCTGGGAAGTTTAATTTGAAAGGCACCTTAGCGGTACAATTATCTAAGTGAATCAAATTTTGTGATAGCTATAATAATTGTATCATGCACAATTCATAATATGATCGTTAATTTGATAACTTTGCTTTTTTACTTGTTTTTATTTTTTATGTATCATGGCACCTTTCAGCCTGTTCAGGTTGTTTACATTTACTCTAATAGGTTAGGGATGAGGAAGGAAGCATTTAAGAGGTAATCCACCCTCATTTGCGTGGAAGGAGAGTGGGAAATTATTTAGGAAAAACCACCCTCACTAAGCCTGATCGGGATTCGAAACCTGACCTCCCCATATCAGCAGGCCAGTCTGACACGAGAGTGATGCTTTAGACCATTTGGCCAATTAAGCGTGTAGTTTAAAAATTAAATTAACTTTGTTTAATTTTAGTTTTGGTCCATTTTGAGAGCTGTGTTTAAAATTTATTGATCCACACCTAAGTAACAACACTTACACATAAATTTGCGAGGCTTCGACCTCAAAAAGGAGGCTTGATTTTATTTTTGGGACTGCTCGTGATGTCGCATAATTCGATTACTCAACCGCCCTTAACCTCTTCTACCTCTTACCCTCCCTCCCACCCTACCCCTCTAATACCTTTCCAAGCACATCTACTACCCCACACCCTTTTCTCACCTCATTTACATTCCGTACTAATCACTCCTCGNGTGTAGCTCGCTCCAAGATGCGCGCGCATATACTCCTTAAAGTCACGAGAGCACTAAGATGGGGGAAAATCTCGCTTATTGTGCCCCGGAATGGTTTGCGGGCATGTTAAATGCAAATTCAATTGTACAACCTTGGTTCTTGTTCTGTATTGAAATCAAGAGCGGAGGGTTTTTGAAGTGTCGAACCGTAAGAACCGGATCTCTCTCTCTCTCTCTTATTCTTCCATTTTCCAAACTGAGCGTTTTATATAACTGGTACTTCTTTGATGTCAATTGTGTTTTTTATTGTTTTTTTGTTTTGTTTTTATGTGAATATATTCGCTGATACGTGACGTCTGATTCAGCAAAATATGCACTTGGTTTTCCGTTAGAATTGTTTGAAGGAAAATACCCCTTACCGCATGTTTTACTTTATTTGAAAAAAAAATAAATATTGACATTATATCTCGCATACTAAAAATAAACACAAACGCTAAAAGTACACTTGCTGGAACTTTTATTTTTATTTTAACTTTATTCATCCTGAATTCTACGAATTGTTCTATTCAAAATATTTGTCGAAGAAGTAAAATAAAAAAAGAAAAAAAGTACTCCACATGAATTGAATTTGTAACTTTGAATGCTAAGAGCCTGAAGGAATATAACGAAGGATGGTATCATAGCGTGGCTGTGGATTTGTTTTGCATTTCAGTGTCTAACTCTATCTAGTCTTACTTTATTTCCTTAGACCTGCAACAAACTATATTCATAATAATCCCATGTTTATATTTTCGGAAATAAATAGTTTTACAGGTTTTTTTATGCTTGTGAAACTTAGTATCTCCCCTTGCATTAGTAGAAGAAACTTAAGGTGTTTGAAAGCAAGGGGCTTAGAAAAATGCAGAGTGGAGGAGGTTACATAATGATGAGCTACATGTTCTGTACTCATCAGCTGACATTGTGATAGTGATAAAAACTCTCAGGATACTGTGGGCAGGACATGTACTTATTTCTTTATATTTATTTAGCATTAATATTAATAATATTTCAAAGCTCTCTCCTAACACATTAAGGTGTGACTATAGGAAAAGCGATAGAAGACCAATGTTTTTGTAGTTTTTATAGAAAAAATTTTTTGTCTAAATAAATATATTGCTTCCATACAAAAATATAGTTTAATTTTATTCACATTGTGACCTCGGTAGTTGTTGAATATCTGTCATGATCATAGCATCATTATATGAGACATTTTCAAATGAAAAGAAAAAGTTATCATTAAATTCTAAGACACCCTTTAAAGATATTCAGCAACTGTTGAGATCCCCATGTGAAGAAAATTAAATTATATGTTTCTACTGAAGCAATATTTGATTTATTTTGACCAAAAAAGTTTTGCTATAAAACAGTAAAAACACTGGTCTTTTCTCGCGTACCCTATATTTCCACTTTAAACACATTAATTTTAAAAATGTCCTTCTTGCCCCACCCTCCCTCTATTTGCTTATAAGAACGCACATGAGAAATAACCTTGCAACTGCAAAAAAATTTCACCTATTTCAAGACCGATAAAAGCTATTTTATACATATTTTAAAACTTATAGTTCTAATTTAAATGAGTTTTCAAGTTGTTCTGATAAATTTTATCCCAAAACTTACTTGTCGTCATTTTAATGACAGTTTTTCTCAAGTTTGATATAAAGATTTTTTTCTAGTTTTGTTTTACACTGCATCCAAAGTGTATTTGTCAATTTTCTGATTATATCTTAATCCCAAAAATCTCCTAAATTTTAAAACCTAATGAAAGGAAATCTACCCATTTTTTGTTGTTGTTGGACCAAACAAAATAGGGAAGCTTACGTGCCGATGAATGAGCAAAGCTGTTCCTCTCTGGCATTGTGACAAGTGTCTGAAAATTAATTCAATACGCTGCTTGAAAGAAGGTGGTGGTAATTTACACGCGGACCAAATACTTCCCGCCGAATAGCAACCGCTTCGACACTCGCACTCAGGGGAGAGAAGCATAGGCTCCTCGGCTTACGTCAAACGGGGTGACAATTATTTGAAGGAGGGTTTGGAATCAAGGTAGAACAAACTGATTTCAGTATGTCAAAGCACATTTTCATTTAAATCATCCATCATCCCTTTGGTAAAAACCACCCTCAGCACACTAAACCGAGATTCAAACCTAGATCTCCCTGTCATTGGCAGTCTAACCTACTGCGAGATTAGCGCGTTAGACTATGAGGCCACCGAAGCTGGTCTAAATATTATAAATTAAAACTATTATCACGACATAGGCTTATCCCCCACAATTTTTGCGGGAATGTTGGTAGTGTATATACACATATATATGTGTGTATAATTATATAGATTTTATACCAACATACTTTCTTATTCCTAACCATTAACCTATTTTTTTTAGGTATAAATAATATTATTATAGAAATAAATATATTACTGCCGGCAATTTTGCAATAAAGTAAAATACTTATTTTTCTTATTTAGCCTTATTTTTACTTTCCCAAAGCCTTTGAACAACTCATTCCGTATTTAGTAGGGCGGAATATTGGCATGGTTGTTTAGCCCAAGAAGAGGGGTTCAAACTCCCGATTGAATGAACTTTTACAACTCTTTTACTTTGTTATTCCCATATTTTTATCCGGTGCATTTTCTTTAAATTTAGCTTCCTCATAATATATATTTTAATTTTAGCTCATCTAAGTCACTAAAAGTGAATACTAGAATTTTCCACAAATGTTAAAAATATAAGAACAAACTTTGATTAACAAATCACTGTATTTTGATATATAGTGCCTCTTTATTAGGGAGGGCTATAAAGTATAACTTTATTGATAATATTTTATGAAAGTGATAATAATATAATTATTATACATTTTTTTTTGTTTTCAACTACTGTTAAACTAAAAGATTTTTCATATTTGTATAGTTCTTTAAACACAAACTAACCAAACTTTATAATTTATATTTTAAACAAATACCGTAAATATTAAAAAGGGAATAGAGTAAATCGATTCATTGGTAGTTGAATTTTGAAATAAACATAATTATTTACAGTAACGCTATATATATTTAGTATGTTAGTTTAAGGTCCTTGGTCCTCATTTATAAAACTTATAATATTATTGCTATTTCAAGAACTTAGTAATAACTCTAGTTTATCTTTAAAATATATACTATTGACTCTATCTTTAAAGCTTCTTTATTGGGCTTCCACCTAGTAAATTTTGATACATAAAAAATAGTCACTGAACAAATTTTCCCTTCTAACGTGGAACGAAACTGAATTTTGGTATGGAATTAAATACTACTAATTTTTGCGTTCAAAATTGATAACATAATATTATATTATGAGTGCTATTTTACAATCATTGACACCACATCCAACTTGGCCACTGTATTATTATTATTATTATTATTATTATTATTATTACTATTAGCACCGCGTCTTACTATCCGTTCGGGTTATACGTACTTACGCTAATGTGTAATGGTAGGGTGATTGTGAGATGAAATGGAGGACCTACAGTTTTGATTAATACACGTCTTGTCAGAGGTGAAGGAAGGGTTTGGCAATCAGATAAATCTGTGCCGGGACCGAGGATTGAACCACGGACCACAGCACAGAAGCCTGACACCTTACCCCTAGACCACCAAGTCACCTTGGTCACTGTAGATCATATGAATTGACATGTGAATGTATAAAAAATGTTAAATAAAGTTTTGTAACCGTCATATATTGTTCTTCCCCCATAGTCATGCACTAACATGGCAATAATTTTAGGTAATTTTTTCTTACATTGGTCTAACCCACAAATATGTTCACGTGGGTTAAACGTAGGTAATATTTTATCTGGTCTATCGGGCGTGGGGAGGTCAAGTTTTTATTCCTAGTCGGGTGTACTAAGTTTCCCCCCTCTCACCCCATTATTGCCACCTTCTCTCCATTAAAAAAAAAAGTTACATTTTCTCTTTAAGCTCATCCTGCTTCGTCCTATTAATATAAATATGTGGATATCCCGGATGGGTGGTGAGCCGCGAAACGATATAAACTCGATTCACACGCTCTCCGAAAATAGAGTGCAGAATCGGTTTGAGTTGCGCTGCAATTCACATTCTGTATGTTTATCCATGATACATTTCGACGCAAACTTAAAACTGCTTATTATCAACATATTTTATTTTATAGTGGATAGACACATATTTTAGATCATTGTCACAACGGATGTTTTCAAATCATAACGCTGTTTCGTGGGTAAAATTCCAAAACACCGATACACACGTTTTACATTAACGGGTCATTTCAAATCTCCCCAGTAAAGTTAACAAAGCTGTCTGATTGCTTCTAGTTCTACAGCGCATGCGCACTGATTTGAGATGTTGGGTTTTGAAATTTGATTTTTTTCTTTCGTATTTGAAGAGTGGACGAAGTAGAGACGGGTTGAACTTTGGAAGGACGGATGGCAACAATGAGGCGGGAAATTTGTGATTGTTTTAGACCTCGTCACGTGGCCCTATTTCTGTTCTGCAATTAATTTATCAGTGAACGTGTAAATCCAAAATAACTGTTCATATGTCATAGATCTACAGAATTCATTGAAACTAACATTTTAAACGGATTGCAATAGTTCACATTCATTTAAATTTATGACAATAAAGCACTGAGTTTGTATCTCCAATAGTTATTAAGTGGATGATTCTTGAACTTGGGACGAACCTGGTTATCTCTGTGATAGACCATTGTCAAACTAAACCAAAGGTCCTTAGATCAAATGTCATGCACAATTGTAATTTTTACATTATATATTTAAATTATTATCTCTGCAGATTAGAGTGTGTGTGGGTGTGATAAGTATACAGATTATTTAGAATCATCTTAGACGCCAATTCATGAGACATTCATTTTGATGGCCCTCTGCTGCAGTAAGTTTTGCCCACCCCTGCCTTCCCTGGTCACATACATACACTTCCATTTCCTCACCACTTCGTTTGCACAATGAATACAAATTATTTGAAGCACCGAACCGCTTGTCTGTTTGTAGAATCCTTCACCCGCTCTGCTAGCGCCCAACTTTGTGTTTCGTTGTAATTTTTAGCCGCACTTTGAAGAACGCCCATTCTTCCTTCAGATTAGATTACTTTCCCCGCCTTTTATAAACCTACCTCCTTTGCTCGCCCCCACGAATATCTTGTATCCCTCTCTCTCTTTATTTCACACATTTCTTATTCCGTCTCTCTCTCTCTCCTTTTTTTTTACCTCTTTTTCTTTTTCATGTACTCATACCGCCTTTTCTAGTCTTTCTCAACCTTTTCTTGTCCATGGTAATCAAGTGGAATTAGTCATGAAGCAAAAACTATATACGCCTTTCTTTACTTTAAACATTTTTTTTCCTTTCTTCTCTGGTTTGGTATGTCTATTGTCTTAAGTAAATCTTTTTAGAAAAAAAAAATACATGTGGAAATGGTTGTTTTTTCCCCCTAGTTTATAAAACTAATTAACATTTACTTTTCCTTGTGACGATATGTATTATATATATATGTATATTTATTTATTTATATAAAAGCGAGGGGTATATTTAGTGTTCAGACTCGAGGTGGGGTTAAAGGTAACATAAGTATAAACCCTGTTTTTATAGGTTTTAAAAAATACATAAATTAATACTTTTTGGATCAAATACATACAATTTTCCTTCAGTATATACGTTTAGTTTAATTTCGAAAACCATCAATCGAGACAGTTCTTGAATATTTGTCATGAGCTTCACGACATTTAATGGAGACATTTTCTTCTTCATTAAAAAAAAATCTTCTGTTCAAATTAAGCGATATTAGAATTATTATGTTCAATAAAGTCTTATCGTTATAAAAAGTGAAGAAAAAAACTTAACTTGCATGATTCTAGTTCCCTTCCATGACACCTTTAAAACTCAACCGACCAACATAAGTTTATTTTTTGTTTTGATAATTATTTTAGTTAAATTAAAAAATACATTGTCTTAATTATCATATAATTATAATGAAGTACATACTAGGGTTAACATAAAATAGATTATAACTTTCCATTAAGGATTTTTCACATCACGTACTGTACAGCCTACTTAATTTCAAAATAAGTTATATATTTTTTGGAACATTTGTCTAGTTAGTTAGCTAGTTAGTGATATCCATAGTTTAAGATTATTTTATGTAGCTACGGGAGATCTGAAGGAATACACCTAAACCGTTCTCAGAACCGAAACTAGTAAGATCTCACAACTAATCATTCATAAGGTGTATATAAATTGAAATATAATACATATATATTTGGTATAAATTATGTTATTTAAATTTTTAGTTAATAAACCCATTATTAAGACTCAGGATGGTAAATATCCATAAATCACAAGCTACACACCAGACAATAAATACAATATTTAAATCAGAAATGTAAATATCGTTGTGATTTTAGCACCACGTCTTACCACCCCGTCGGGTTATACGCCGATATGTAGTTAATTCATCTCGCAGAATTGCCTCCTTAGTCAATCCTGAAGTGGGTTAGAACTACCTCCCTTGTCAACCCTGAAGTGGCATAGAACTACCTCCCTTGTCAACCCTGAAGTGGCTTAGAACTACCTTCTTAGTCAATCCTGAAGGGGCTTATAACAACCTCCTTAGTCATTCCTGAAGGGGATTAGAACTACCTCCTTAGTCATTCCTGTAGGGCATTAGAACTACCTCCTTAGTCAATCCTGTTGGGTATTAGAACTACCTACTTAGTCAATCCTGAAGGTAATTAGGAGTACCTACTTAGTCAATCCTGAAGGTGATTAGGAGTACCTACTTAGTTAATCTTGAAGGTGATTATAACTCCCTACTTAGTCAATCCTGAAGAGGATTAGAACTCTCTACTTAGTCAATCCTGAAGGTGATTAGAACTACCTACTTAGTCAATCCTGAAGGTGATTAGAACTACCTATTTAGTCAATCCTGAAGGTGATTAGAACTACCTACTTAGTCAATCCTGAAGGTGATTAGAACTACCTACTTAGTCAATCCTGAAGTGGCCTAGAACTACCTCTGCTTTCATTCCTGAAGGGGATTAGAACTCCCTACTTAGTCAATCCTGAAGGGGATCAGAACTCCCTACTTAGTCAATCCTGAAGGGGATTAGAACATATTCAGTCATTCCTGAAGGGGATTAGAACTTCCTACTTAGTCAGTCCTGAAGGTGATTAGAACTCCCTACTTAATCAATCTTTAAGGTGTTTACAATATAAAGTAACTTAAAGTAATGCAACGTTTTTGCCGTCTCTGTTTCTCGGTTTCACCCCCAAAGTATATCGGTGTGACACGTTAGGAGTGCACCGAACCTGCGCAGTGTCGCGCGGACCCCCCCCTTACCCCTCTCTTATCTACTCCTCCCTCCGGAGACTCTACTGCTAGCGTACCACGGTCGGTTCCTAGTGCAACCCTAAGTAG
>CABFWO010001094.1:23023-37255 GCA_902155825.1 Timema genevievae | reverse complement strand
TAAAAGGGGAAAAAAAAAAAAAAACAAGATCCAAATAACGTGATAGTAAAAATAATTCTTCATACATATAGTATCGAAATAAAATAAACAAATTTGATTGTTTGAAAACATATGTGTATATTCTGTGTGCTTCTGCTAATTGGTCCTAATTGAAAAGTTAAGTGTACAGTGCCAGGTAAAACATAAGACACATTAAAAAAAATAAGTTTTGTATGTGTCGATATACTAAAAAAAAAGTGTATGATAATCAGTTGTCAAAGTTAGTTAAAAAGAATAACTTAACTATAATCGATTGTTATGAGTCTTAGATCAATATCAATGTTTCCAATTTTTTGTAGTTATATTAATGGTATTTTACTTAGTAGATAGATCAGTAATATATTGCAATCTTTATTCTAAGCTAGTCTAATCTTGGAAACATTCCTTAGTATTATCAACTTAAACTTGAATTGAATTGAACTTTAAGCTATCTATAGTAGTTTACTTTTTCTCTTATCTTGTTAAAGAATCGAGTACTACACCATTAAAACTATTTAATGATACCAATAATAAGTGGTCGAGTTCAATGTGTGTACATTTCTTTTCCATCATGTCTAATCTACTTCACTGAAAAGTGTTACGTGTGCGTCAAATGCCCGTTCTTTTATCGATGGTGTTTTAATTGATACAACCTGCTTGTTAAATGGCTGTTCAAAAGTTCATCGAGTGCTTTTAATTGAATTAGGTGATCTGATCAGCAACGGTAAGTTAAGGTAATTGAGATGATGGTGTGGAGGGATACAGGGCTTTCAGATTAATCTCGTTAGGGTTAGAGAGTTGCTCATTTATATTATCTTATCCTCTACGACCAAGATAATAGTTTCTACTCGACAATAAACATAAAATCTATTTATTTTGATACTTAGTATAACTTAATCATAAAATATATATCTTATATATTTATTTCAGTTTAACTTTTTGACATACTTATTTTAAATTCCAAACTTATTCTACTTTTATTAATTTTTCAATTAGTATTCTAAACTTTTTTAAGGCATGTATATATTGTTTTTTTTTTAAATAACTCAATGATTTAGTTTTTAATAGCTTGGAAAAAAACACGTAGATTAAAGTTTAATAAAATCACCTCTAGGATTAGAATTATTTTCTAAGTCTATTTTCGTATCATGAGTAATGATATGCATAATAGATTTAATACAACTCCTCATTCTAGTGAACAATAATATTATTTTAAATTCTGATCTCTTGCATTTAAATGTTTTAATTTAAAAAATAAAGACTTTTAGTTTATAAATCTAGAAGCTTTTTCTAAGGTTTCATGTCTGAAATGATACAGTTTTTAAGTAAAGTTTCTTAACCATACCTACACACTCAAACAAATATATTAACTAGGAAGAAAAAACGTTTTTTCTTTAACTTAAACTATGCCCACAAACTGTAATTAAAGTATCGTGAAAAAAAAGTAAGATTAATTTTGTATTTATACTCAAATTTTGAAAGAAAATAATTATGCTAAAAAATTATTTTAATTGTATCACTTGATACGTTTAGTCTCAATATTTGTTGTAACACTTTTATATTATTTTAGAAATAACTTATTTCTTCTTGTATATAGTTAGTTAAGAAACTATCTTTTGAATGAGGTGGATATTTGCAAGCTACATTTATATTATTTTCATTGAAAAATTTAAGATTATAAGGTGTTAAGAGAACACTCTATGTTTATAAATAATAAAAAACCACCTTATAACTAATATCTAACATATCTGCCTTAGCTTATACAATAAACTGGAATTTAAAGGAAAATATTATATAAGGTCTCATTTTAAAACTATCCCAATTTACAAGTGTATAAATGTTTTAAGAGCTAGAGGCTGTATTTAGTATTTAATTAACTATTTAATACACTTTCTCTGTTCAAAATATGTTTATGTCGACAAGTGTTATATTTTACCCAGCAATAACTAGGATTCTAAAACTGAAACAATTATTTTCCAATATATTATTTTCAAATCATTCTCACTATTTCTAACGATAAATACATTTAGCAAAATGCTTTCTAAAATCGCCCCTTCTTTTGTTTTGAATCAAAGCGACTTAAAGGTCAACCCATTTCTTCTAGCTAGAAGGTACACGCTAAAATACATTCCCTTTAAGGCAACACAAAATTATTGTAAACTCGGCGAAAAGATTTTGCCACTGCCCTTTTTTTTGTGTGTATAATATAGGTTGAGAATGATTTTGAACATATCTAAATGAATAACTTATTTATCTTTTTAGTGTTATCTCTTGATTGTGTGTACAATATCCATGACAATTTGAACAATTCCCAGGGTGGAAAGGAAGTGAAAGCAAACTAAGTATTGTTTGAAGTTTTTACTCAAAAAAGTAATTGATAAAATAAATAAAAAAAATTGCTTTAGTAGATACGTTAAGCTAAATTTTCTACACATAATAATATCAACAGTTCTTGGATATTTGTCATGGGCATCGAGGACTCGGATAACAACTTTTTATCTTAATTTAAATTTTATTTTGTCAACATTCCATTATAATTATGACAAATATCTAATAACTATTTATATTACATATGTTATGAACTCAAGATAAACGCATTTACTGAAGCAATCAATTTGTTATTTATTTGGTCTAAAAAAAACTATGAAAACTGAAAATATCGATGGCTTTAACTTGCGTTCGTTTCCATCCCATCATAAAGAAGACCTCATTCACTGTAGGCTCCACATTTTTTGTTTCCCCTTTCATAACAAGCTCTATTCTTTGTACAACAGTTTATTCACATAATTTTTGTTACGTAATAAGCAAATATAGTTTTTAAAACTTGCTTGAACAAGTACTTAGCTCCTATACAATGGGCTTAAAACACTTATTCTTTTACCTAGTGATGTAAGGTCATTTTATAATTATTGGAACCAATTTATCTTAAATCTACTTAGATATACTTTCATTTTCTCACATGTTAATACGTGTGTGTTTATTTATGTTTACCATCATTATTTAAATGTATATTAAATGTTGTATTTTCTTAATGATAGTGCTAATAATAAACATCACAAAAATCATCCTAAAACAGCTTGAATTATTATTATGATTATATAGAATATGAAATATATTATAACAATAATTATGATGAACATAGATAAAAACACCTTTTTAAGTAAAAAAATAAAGTTAATACTACATTTACTAGGCTATTAGTTCAAGATCAGTTTTGCTATTAGCTAAGATCCAACTTATAATTAGTTTCTAGTAGCCCAAGTTCTTGCCTTCTCTCTTTTCACGGTCATATTAATATCTTTTTTGCCCCTGGAGGGACTTGAACCAATATTTCTCAGAGGTTTAAGAACAGCCTTAAAATTATCTTGGCTGTTAGAACTATAAATATATTTATTAATTTGTTAGCGGAATACTCAAGTTTAGATCTTACTTGAATAACTACCTGGGTAGCTCACGTCATATATCAATGGTGTGCCTAATATTAGGAGAAGATTTTAGTACTGGTCAGGCACAAATTAAAAAATGTTAATTTAAGATTAATTGATTATGGAAAAGCTAAAAAGGTAAAGTTTCCTTTAATCGCATAAAAAGCGCGGTTCAAAAGTGTGTTTAGGGTTTATTTGAAAGATATCAACTTTCTACCTTTAGTCTGAGTTCAACAAGTTCCGTTCATGGTCCATCTGTTGCAAACATTCTGACCAACTACAAACACCCCTACCCTCCCCTGTCCAACTGGTTACTCTTATCTTTTATATCCCTCAGTTTATAACCACTTGGGTCAAGTACCGGGTCCCGCCGTGTCGCCGCGCTGTGACACGGAGCAATTAGATTATCAAGATTTAATTTATCTAGAACTCCGTATCATACTTTTATGGCCAGGATAAAGGTGAAGGAGTGTTCAAGGTCAGATATCCCCCTCTCTCTTTGACTTTCGTATAATTTCGAAGGAAGAATAATTCTGCTATTTATAATGAATGGGTTAGAAATCTCTCACTGAATATGACATATCAATACATAATCAATTTTAGAATACCTACTCAACATTATTTCAACACAATTTAGGGGTTAAATAACATTTATAATAGAATTAATGATACATTCATAAATGTCTGCATAAAATAATTATAGTATATTTTTTCTTTTCTCCAAGCCTTTCTATTTATCTAGATACAATCATTGAAAATAAAAAATAAAATAAAAATAGTGTTTTATATATAATAACATAAAACTTGTGTTCAACTTCGGCTTGGAATTCTTCTTTGCATTTTTCAAGCTACGCTTTGACTTCACTTCGCATGTAAAAAGCGATCTTCCCTAATTTCTTATAAAGATGTAAAATACCTGGTTATTGCCCCTAAAGGTTTCTTAAATTTCCATGTCCAGCCCTTCTCAGGTTTCATTAATATGCTAATGGTTTTGTCTTAAAAAAAACCCTGAGCTTTGGCGGCTTCAGGTTTCAACAAGCCTTTTAAAAACTATACTCTTTGGGAGAAGATACATATTTTCTTTAGCACCACGTCTTATTACCCGTTCGGTTTATACACTTATTTACTGATTGCGCTAATTGACTAGGGATTAGGATTGTTGAATTAAGCGGTAGTGTACCCACATTTTCGTGGAGGGGGTGGAAAACCATTTATGAAAAACCACCCTCAGCACACCCGACCAGAATCGAATCCTGATCTTCCCGTCTTCGACAGTCTAGTTTATTGCGAGAGTGGTGCCTTAGACCATGCAGCCATCGAAGTTTGTGAGAAGAGAATAAAATCGAATGTTGGCTCAATTTAATTTTGTTACATTAATTTTTAATGTTATAACTGGCCGTTGAAAGTGTGATCAAACAGGGTGGATATATTAATTAATTTTTTATTGTGTTGTTTGGGTTTGTAATTGCTATTTAAAATTTTAGAAGCGTGTACCATTTTGATTATAAAAACAACAGAAGTGCACAGTAAATGTTGACACATGATTTGAAACAGAATGACAAGTATTTGTAACCGAGTGGCATCAAATTTGCAACAGAGTGCCACTAAATTTGACTAAATTTGAAACTGAGGGCAACTAAATTTGAAAACGAGTGCCAATAAATTTGAAACAGATTGCCACTAAATTTTAAACAGAGTGCCACTAGATTTGAAAACGAGTGCCACTAAATTTGAAACTGAGGGCCACTAAATTTTAAACTGAGTGCCACTAAATTTGAAACTGAGGGCCACTAAATTTGCAACCGAGTGCCACTAAATTTTAAAATGAGTATCACTAAATTTTAAACCTAACGCTACTAGATTTAACACTTACTTAACTTAGAATAACACTTTTTGCCCTATTCATCCCCTTTCATGATCTTGAATGGATCACCTATAACTGACCCTAGCCTTCCTACCTTTCGTCCCCTGATTTTAAATCCAACCAATAGGATTTTGGTATTTTCAAACTGTGAAGAAGGTACAAACATCTTATTTGTTTCTTTCTCCTGTTCGCTATGCCAGCGACTAAGGGTCGTAGGTTATGGTGTAAAACATATAAATTCTCGGGGGTCCACTAGAATATTTTACTATACCTTAATTCAATAAACATTTACATACGTATATATGGACTACCCTCCCCACTCCCTTTTCTATGCCCTTGTTGTTATGTTTTATGACCACAGGCAGAGAAGGGAAACAAATTCATTGTATGTTGCTAACCTAACTATTTACAAAAATATAAACCAAAATGTGCCTCTCAACTTACTATAGTAGGATCCTGGTATAAAAGGAACTTTTTATAAAATACTAAATAACATTTTTGTTCAATATTGAGTTTCATATCATCTTTTTATTTGTTTGATGTAAGCTACTTTGCGTGCACTTTCTAAATCGATTGATTATATCAGCACACGATTTATAAACTAATTTTAATCTAGAACAGACATAGCATCTAACCCCAATCCTTTAATTCATCACTGTGAAAGAGGAACTCCACATTTCACCACTGAAACATATTCCGGATACACCAGGAATTGAACCCAGAACCCTTTACTGAGTAGACAGACACGATGGTGACTGAGCTAAAGTGTACGTCAACATTGATAGCATTTTACTTTATTATTATTTTTTTTTTTGGTATTGATATTGTCCATCACATGTGACAAACTGTACATCACATGACTTGATGTATGAATATTTTACAGAAGTATTAGTTGGCCTAACTTGTGTAGCTGTCACTTACACTTCTTACTACCATAATCTTACTATGGAAGTAAAAATACTCTCTTCGTTACTTGAATGTTCTTATGTTTAAGACAAATTTCCGTTTTAAATAGGCCTTGTATAATCCATTCCTGCTAACTTGGGTGCTTTTATAACCGCTTAAAAGTGCATAAATACAGTTTCTTATTTATTCGCCTCGTCAATATTTTTTTGTCACTTAGACAATATTTAAGTAAATTAACATCACTTATCAAAGTGACAAAACATGTTGGTAAGTTAAAGGCCAAAGTTAACGTGACTATACTACATCTCCAGATGAACAATTTTTGTCATTTATTTTCTATATAAAAAAAAGTAAGATGCACATTATAATATCAATTTGATAAATAATGAGATATAATTTTATGAATTAAGATCCATAATTTTAAAACAAAATATGGTGTTCAACTAAGAAACTTAATTGACTACTTTTTTAACTATTTTATTAAACTCTTCCACCTCCCTTTTACATTACTGTTTTTAATTTGCATCTTTATTTATTTAGGAAGAACCTTTCATAAAAAAAAAACTTTTCACCGGCAACATTGTTAATGATTTAGCCCTTTGCTTGTCAGAACCTTTTCGCAGTCGGTACCGTGTCTGTCTAGTGATATATAGATTCTGGGTTTGATTCCCGCATGGCTGAACAATTTATCATTGGTGAAATGTGTATTTCCTCTTTTATGAGTATGAATTGATGGTTGTAAAGGAGGAAGGGGTGGATGTGTGTGGTGTATTTTTTGTTGAATAGAGGTTAGATTATAGGTCGTGTGGTGAAATGATTAGTAGGTTCAAAATGAGCACGTTAAATACCTCAAATAATAATATAATACTTAATTACGTTAGTTATTTTATTGGTATTGATAATATGTAATAAATTTTACAGCTTTGACGTATGAATACGTGAAAGTAGATCTAGAAACTATTACGATTAAAATTAGTTCATACGAATTGGATGTGATCAAGCAGGGACCTTCCTAGACGTTGACATTTCCAAAGTCATGTTTCATCAAAGTTGGAATGAGCCTTTTAAACTTAAGTTTCTGGATGTGTTGGAAATGTCATCAGTAAGGCTCGTCCTACACGTTAGTAAAACCTGAAATATTAATGTAAATCAGCTCTTAAAATGTCAACAAAAAAATTAGGTCCTGAAAATATAATTATAGCTGTTTAATATAAACCTTAACTTACCAAAGGATCCAGACATTCTTGTACGAATACGTATAACTTAAAAATCATTTTAAATCAATGTATTAAAAATACATTATGTAACAAAATAATAAAATAATATTATTTTAAATATTGAGAAATGATTTATTCATTAGTGATTAGTATTTTGTAAAATACAAAATATATTATTTTTTGTTAACAATTTATTATTGTTTTTATAAAATTCTTCAAAATTTGTATTGCATGGCCTAAATATTGTTTAAATATATCTTAAAACTGAAAAGGTCTTTGATTTGAAAATTTTACAAAATAAATACATATTATTTCTACTTTATCAGGGCTGATAAAAATTTGCTTACATCATGAAATATATTAAATTGAAACTTAGCATAAAAAAATTGTCGTACCATAAACATTGTAGCCCTAAGCCATTGCTGGATGAGGATAGTAATTACATGTTTTGGTTAAATACCGGTTTTTTTCGAAGGGCTGTATAGGAGTTAATAATTATATTGATTAATTAAAAGGCTATTCACACCACAATGTTACATTTACAAATTTGCTGATGTCATTTTCGATACTAAAAGACTGTTGTGCTTTTTTATTAATGTTTAGAAATACACTTTTATCATGAAAGCTTTGAGCTCAATTTTCATCCGCGTTGATAGTACAAAATACGTATTTGTGAACTTTTATTTGAAATACAATACATTTTTTTGTTTTAGCTGGCACTTAAATGAAAAAAAATAATATATATAATTTGGCGGATGGCCATGGCTCATTAATCACTCCTGATCCATAAATACAAACCAGGCCACTAATTCGTATTTATATACACTCGTCTCTTTATTGAAAAAAGATTCACCCATTTTAATGGAAGCATAAATAACCGCCTGTACTTTCCATCCGCCGCAATCCACCACTACAGACTTTTCCAGCTTCTGATAAGCCGATTTCCAGTGATGCATATGAAAATCCCCCACAAGGTTTAAATATATTTTTTAACGTTACTAAGATATTATATTATAGTATCAAAAGACTTGATAGTCTTTTAAAAACCAAGGCTATTATCAGGAAAAATATCTATGCCTAGCTCTACGTCATCGAGCTTAGAACGTAAGTGTGGTTTTCAGCACTTGTTCCTCCTGACATTTTACACGGCAAGGTTTCAATGAGGTACCCGATGTGTGGATTACTCAGGAGGAACAAAAACTAAGAAAACTGAATGATGTCATACTTAAAAGTAAGTTCCCCATCTGACGTGTAAAAAGTTTTTTAAAACACAATAGAGGAAAAAATTCGGCATTGATCTTCACAATTCAGACATGTTACTCCTAATAATTTTATAAAGTTACTGTACTCTTTGGCGTTAGGAGATGGAAAGTTCATTGCCGCTCTTACAAAAGTACGACACCTATCCCTATTTTTAGCTAATTCTAACTAGTCCATTTCAAAACACCTTATCCCTTTCTTGAGCTGGTTCTATCCACTCCACCTCACTACACCCTATCCCTAACTTGAGCTAGTTATATACAGTCCACCTCACTACACCCTATCCCTATCTTGTGCTAGTTCCATCTAATTCACCATGTTACACCCTATCCCTATCTTGAGCTGGTTCTAACCAGTCCACCTCATTACACCCTATCCCTCTCTTGAGCTAGTTATATCCAATTCACATCACTACACCCTATCCCTAACTTTAGCTAGTTATATCCACTACACCTCATTACACCTTATACCTATCTTGAGCTAGTTCTATCCAATTCACCTCATTACACCCTATCACTAATCTTGATCTAGTTCTATCCATTCCACCTCATTACACTCTATCCCTATCTTGAGCTAGTTCTATCCAGTCCACCTCATTACACCCTATCCCTATCTTGAGCTAGTTCTATCCAATTCACCTCATTACACCCTATCTCTTTCAGGTCCATTCTAATGTTATCCTACCATCTGGGTCTAGGTCTTACCAATGGTCTCTTCCCATTGAGTTTGCCAGTCAATACCCTGAACACGGTTATAGATCCGCCCATTCGCGCTGCATGTCCTACCCACCGTAATTTACGGCACTTGATTAACCTAACAATGTCTTGTATTTTTAATCAATTTAGAACTTCTACTTAACAGTATAATAAAAGCGATGTGGTATCTTTTTGTTTGTTTGTCTGTACGTAAATTCTCCTCAAACTTTCCTATAAGATACAAAGTTGAAACGACGCATACTGATTTCTTAATTGTTTAACCTACCCCCAAAATACTTAAACTGAACTTTTTTGCATAAAAATTTGACACTTGGAATAAAATAAACCTCGATAACCTGGTATAGACGTGGACAAAAATCACGCTACCCCCCCCCCCNCTCTATCTCTCGCGATATATATATATATATTTAGCACCGCATCCTACAAACCACTCAGGTTATACGCTTATGTACTGATTACACTAATGGTTATAGTGACTAGAAAGGTTGTATGTATACGAAGTGTACCCGAATTTGCGTGTAGAGGGAGAGTGAAAAGCCATTTTAGAAAAACCTCTCTTAGTACATTTGACTGAGATTCAAACCTCGGTATTCCCATCCCCGGCAGTCTAGTCTAATGTGAGAAAGACGTGTTATACCATGTGGCCTTCTAAGCGGGTTATAAATATATTAAAACAACAAAGAAAAGGCTCAGTGAAATCTCAAATTGCGTCTATCGTAGACAGGACCAATCCCTATTGTTAAATAATCAACTATAATCTTAATAATACCCTGATTGACGAACACATGGACTAAATTTAAAGCTCGTCTAGTCTAGTTTGCCGGTGGTGTAAAGGTCAGGCTTTGAATCCCAGCCATATGAATTAAAGATATTTTTCTCCCAAAATGGTTTGCAGATCTCCCTCCATGAAAACCTGGGTACATTTCCTTAAGATAATATCTTAATCAGCCCTAACTCACTATGGTTAGCTATAATATATTAAGACGCTTTTTTTTAATAAACATATTCGTTTTTTTAATCAAAGTATCTACTTTTTTATACATCATTGTATTTCCAGATACTGTTTACTATTCGTGTATACACTTATCCAACCAAATGAATACACTTTTATACTTTAACGATTTTCTGAAAGAAATTGGTAACTCTAAAATGCTCAGTGGGCTCGCTTAACCTGCTCCTGCAGCACATAGGTATATACATACATATATATATATATATAAGATGTTCGGAAACTCCGCCCAAGCTGCACATAGAGTTTGTTTGAAGCAAAATAAATTTAAAAAAACCAATACTCTTAAATAAGGCAAACTATGTTAATACCATTAAATTGTGTTCAAAGATTTGGTTTACAGCGCAAGGAGATCAAAGCTCTGCAAGCATGTGTGTACACCAGGTTGCTTAGGAGTTAGGCGTGTGGCATTGCACATGTAATAATGGTAAGCACTTGATGTGCTTTAGGACTGTTATTGATGACTCTCAGAACAAATTCCCGTTTCTAGATGGGCTGGTGTGTTGTTTACTATTAATTATGGTATGTTCTGGTGCCGTACTCCAAGATTTCGAGGTGTATAGTGCTGCGCGCCCAACTCCTACGCAACCTGTTGTTCACGCATGCTTGCACAGCTTTGTTCTCCCAGCGCATTATGTCGAAACTTTGAATATGATTTAGTGGTATTAATGTAATTTTCCGGATATAAGTGTAGTGGAATTTTTTGTTAGTTTTGGCTCAAAAAATCATTTGTGGATTTTGGGCGTTGGTTTTCCGAACAACCTGAATATGTATTATCTGACACATGTCATAGGGTATTGGAACAGAACTCTCTTTGGTCGTTGGGGGTTTCGCCCCCAAACCCCCAGTGGTTTTTTTTTTGCAAATTGCTGTAAACTATTGTAATTCCAGCCTTCTTTTGAACGCAGCAACTTAAAGTTACCTTTATTGTATTGTAAATTTACCTAAAATCAAAAATCTAGCTCTGTCTAAGGTATAACCGATGAAGATACGACAAAAAGTAATAGGACTAAATTTTTGGATCTCGCCAAATCCGTAGCTGCTGGTGCAATCTGTTTTTTGACAGGTCTTACCGTTTAGCCACAAGATACCTTCAAAGAAAGGTCCGCACCGACTTTAAAGTTGCTCCACCATTTTGAATTTTTTCGGGGGTTAAAAATTATTTTTTTAAAAACTTTTTGAAATTTTACCTTTGGTTACAGGCTAGAAGCTGTTTGCCAAATTTCAAGTTTCTAGCTCATTTGGAAGTGGATAAACATCAATGTCAGTGAGTGAGTGAGTGAGTCAGCCATGTGGCTTTATATAGGTATAATCAATATTATACTTGTTCAATTAACATCCATTCCCTTTCTTGCATTTTACCCACTTCATTGGTTGCATTACCTAAGGCGTCACTCTCGCACTATAAGGGATTGGTGACGAGCAGGTTGGGGTTTATTTCCCGGGCGTGTGTTTTTAGAGGAATTTATCCTAGAGTTTATTTCCATAATACCGCGATGAAAAATCTTGTAGCTTTAGTAAGGGAAGAGTGTTCTCAGATATGAGTGGGTTTGGGGATAATTTTGATATAATAAGCTTAGCATTCCTCTTAAGGTGTAATGGTAGGGAACACGAGAAATTGTGTTAGTGCAGTTTTCATTGCAAAATATTTTTTTAACCGAAATAAATCAAAATTTGCTCTAGACGAAATACAGATTTTAATTTTTACACTATCTAAATCTCAATAGTTTTCGAATATTTGACATGCGCATATTAGCATTTAATGATAAACTTCTTAAATGAGTAGAAAAAGTTGTCATTAGATTCCAGGACACCTTTGAAAGATATTCAAGAAATGTTGAAATCAACATATGAAGAAAATTAAACTCTATATTTCTACCGGGGAAATTTTATTTATTTTCACATATCAAGTGCAAAAGAAAAACTTATCTTTGCTTAAAATTCCTACCACGCCACCTTAATTTAGCAACACGCGCCGAAGGGCATAGGTTAATTGTTTATGGGGGGTGAGTACAGGATTATAAACAGTGCCTGCAGTTGACATCTTGTCATTTTTATTTTAGGTTTTCTTATGATGCCTAAGGGATTTACACAATTGCGAAACTTATTTGATGTTAACTTTCACTTAACCATTCCTTCAAAGTTTCCCTGCAGCAAAGTAAGATTAAATTGTCACTTCAATCGTAAAATTATTTTGAAAAAAATTTATAAATAGTACCAGTAGGCTATTTATAAAATCAAACTTGATTAAAATAGAAATAATAACTGAGAGAAATTAAAATTAATTAAAATTAAGGTAATTGAGAATACATTTTAGTAATTGAAAAGCATTTAGTAATGGCAACAGCTTAATTCAAGTTGATAAATCTGTAATTAATAAAGGGATTCCCCCCCTCTCTTCCTAAACTAATATTGATATCCTCTCTTCGGCGCATTTTATCTACTAAATAAACACATATGCTCCTTTTATTGGACTGAACAATTTGTACTTAATATTTTAATTCGATAGACATACTATTCTAATAATAAAGAAACTTCACCAAATATTTCTCTTACGTCTATATTTATTTTAATTTAGTTTATTTATATTTGTGTGTCCACCATTTCCTACTACCCCTAAAGATTTCGCCCATATTTAAACTAGTTGGATGGCTATTAGAAAGGAAGAAATTGACTCTCACTGGGCCTGCATTTACATGGAGGGAGAGGGGAAATCCATCTAGGGAAAAATACCTTAGTACAAGAGGTCAGGATTAGAAATACGACCTGCCAATCACCGGCAATAAATCCGCATTGAGTGGCCTGAGCCAATCGATAAGGGTGACACGCTATCTACTCTTATTTATAGAACAGGATTTTCTTAATTGCTGATGTTAAAAATATAGTAAAAAATTGTGTTTATTGAGTGGTGTTGCTTATTGGTTTATTCCCTTGCCAAATTCCTTTCTTTCGATACCTTCTATTGAAACCTCTATTTGATTTACTATAAATGTTGCATTTTGGATTTATGAAACACAATATTTCTAATATTAAATACTTGAATATTATGACTATACATTCGTTGTTTCATAGTTTAACTCGTCACTCTCGTGTTAGACTTGATTACAGGTGACGGAGAGATAAGCTGTACCGAGGGTATTTTTCTATAAATAGTTTTCCACCCCTCCTCCACGCAAATGTGGATACATTTTCTTTAAAATCAACCATTCACATAGTTATCCCACTAGTGTAAGTGTATAGACAGAACGTCTACCAAGACGCGGTGTTTTTTTAGTATACCATACGCTGGATATTACACGAACACTTTATTGTAAATATACTATTAATTTTATAATAACCAACATCTTAGCTAATCTGGTAGTGTGTAAGCCTCCAAATCTAAGGGTACCGGGAACAATTCCTGGCATGACCGAAAAATGTTATTTTATGTGAAATGTGAGATTATCCTTTCACAGTGATGAATTAACGGCCGGGGTGCTGGGTGTTGTGTCTGCTCTAGATTTAATCTAGTTTATAAGTCGTGTGTTGATATAATCAGTCAATTCAAAAAGTGTGCGTTAAATACCTTGAAAAAAAATTAGCTGATATCTAAAATAGATTTTTATATTTTAATCATCCAATTTGAAATTTTATTTAAAGTTTTTTACTTCATGACTTTGAATAGTATCGTTACAAATATACCCTGCGTTCCATTGTGACACGTTACGTCAGCAATTTTCCCCACATCCATCTTCGCAGTGTGTGTGTGTGTGTGTGTGTGTGTGTGTGTGTGTGTGTGTGTGTGTGTGTGTGTGTGTGTGCGTGTGTGTGAGGGTGT
>CABFWO010001094.1:12427-23007 GCA_902155825.1 Timema genevievae | reverse complement strand
GTGTGTGTGTGTGTGTGGGTGTGTTTGTGTGTGTGAGAGAGGGGGGAGTAGGACAGGGTCCCCCACTGTAGAGAGTGTTGAAACGTTTTTCATTCCCCATCTTTGACGGTTGCGGTTCGATACCCTTAGGGAAAAGAGGGGAAGGGGGGGGGGGATTTTTAGGACGTGATTTATGTTGTTGGATCTCGATGATAAATGAATGCGTCACTGTTGACCTTCAAAATGTTGACTACTATGCCAAATCTGATAACAATAATAATAATATTCCGCACACAAGTAATGTTTTTATGAAAATACAATTTCGGTAATCATACGCATATTTACACAGGTGGCATTTTTTTTTAATTTACGTTTAGCACCCATTATCCGGCAGTGCTTTTCAACCTGGGGGTGGCGATACTATTTTTTGGTCAGGGTGGGGTCACAATGACTGTCGAGGCTAATTTTTCATTTTAATTTATTTGACGTATTTAACGTGCACTTCCTGAACCGACTGACTATATCAACACACGACTTATAGACTAACTTAAATCTAGAACAGAAACAGCATATAGCCCTCGGACCGTAAATTCATCAATGTTAAAGGGTAAACCCACATTTAACCAAAGATAAAATTTTCGGCCATGCCAGTTATCGAACCTGCAAACCATGGTTAAGTAGAAAGACACGCTGATGACTAAGCTAAGGTGTTGGACCGTCGAGGTTATTGCTTTATATTTATACATTAAAGTGATTAATTATAATTATGATCTTACCAATTAAATTAGGTCGTTAGTAGCAAGTGTACTAAACCTATCGATAGTAATAAAAATGTCAAAATGAGAAGTTCTCCTTGCACTCAATGAACCAACATACAATCATATTGCCTAGCGCCTGTAAACTAGACTGTACCTGGTCGAGCGCGCTCGCTTGAAAAATAGAACCAGTTCTATCTTTGAAGCGCGCGCGCGCTATATCGTTCGCTCGCTCCAATCCGGCCACCTCATTACAACCAATGTGTTCTATTTTATATTTTAGTCTTTCGCGCGCTCGCTCGCACAGTCTGGCCGTCTCCTTATAAGACGAACTTTAATAATACCTAAGTGCGTCTATAAGCCACATACGCTTTTTTTTCTTACCTTTTTAGCCTCCCCTTTCCCTCCATATATCACCGAGTAGTCATTCAGCCTGACCTCTCTCCCCGTATTACGTAGCTTTTCACAATCGTCAAGAGTGAATATCATTATTTAATAGGGAAACACACACAAAGATGGACTCAATTTTTTCAACCTTTCTCATCCTTATCACATAGCATAATTAGTTAATATATGTACAGACCAAACGTATAGTGAGATGTGTTGACTAAAAATTAAGAGTGTAAAATATAAATACGTCCTTTAAACGACGTCTAATTTTTACTTAATTGTGTAGAGAAAGTATTGTGATTGTGAAAATTGTCTACCCTTGGGTTAGAATGAATATTGACGTTTGGTGTGACCTCAAACAAAAAATTTTTGTATTTTTTTTTATCATTTGTAAGACCAACTTTTTTTTAGTTTGCCTGTCTACCCCTCCCTCTGTCTTAACTTGGGTTTAGAGCCGAAAGGGTTTAGTGTAGTTCATTCAAACCTAATATTTATATTTTATATTTACATATCTAGGGGTTTTATTTTTAGTTTGATCTTTCCCTTCAAATTAAAGCTAATTTTACTGACAATTGATTTTTGAAAACTTTAAAATATATAAAAAAAAAAGCTATAACGATTTAGTGTTATATAGATATCTGGAGAGTGTTGGACATAACAAATACTGTAGCACTGTATACTTGTTATTTGGGGAGATATTCGCTCCAGGATGGTTTAATATTGACTGCATTTTGAAAATTCGATATTTAAAAAACCCATAGCTTCTGCAATTTGGTTCAAAATGTATCTAAAGATTTTTTTAATATGAATCAAAATAGTACGTTTGTTTTTATTAAGAAAACTTATTAAGTAATAGTTTGTGTTTACACTTTTTTTTGAGAAGGTTTCAACTTAAGCCCTGCTAAATAATAAAAAATGAACGACTGTGTCTTATTATTTAATTTACAATATTCAAAGTAACTGCTTCTCTATGGACATTACACTAATAATTAAAGCTTACAAGCTGTGTTTTACAGGGCTGCAAGTTAACCATATTTTTAAAATAATCCTCCCGAGTAACAAAATCCTTTAAAAAAATATACATACATTTGCTCTTTGTTTTCTTCATTAATGTACTCGTGTACTTCCTTGGGAAGGAAATAAAATTATATTAAAAATTAATTTAAAATGTCGCGCGATCCACGCTTTTTGTTACTCCTCCCATCAGACATCAGTTCTTGAACTTTGGGGTAAAGTTGTAAAAAAAAAAAAAAATTACGTTTGTGCTTGTGGGAATTTCTCGCCCCTGATGCAGGCAAGCTCATCGTGGGTGGAGTTTTTTTGCTATTTTGAAGATAATGTTATAACAAAAAATGCTAGAAAAATTATTATTACATTAAAAAAAGAGCTCTTAAAAATCCATTTACAATTATACAGCTTAAAAAAATCTAGTTTATAGAAATATTTAAGGCTATTTTTGTTCAAAAGAAATAAAAAAAATATCTAGTAGAAAGATTGATTTTAACTTTCTTCTCTCTGTGATATCAGCATTTGTTGAATATATGTCGAGAGTGTCCTGGAATTTAATGACAACTTTTTCTCTTAATTTAAAAAGTTTTCTCATCTAATGCCGCCGTGCTCACGACAGATATTCAACAACTGTTGATATCACCGTGCGAAGAAAATCACACTAAGTTTATACTGGAGAATTATTGTATTCATTTTGACCAACAAATTTTTATTTGATTTACATTCTGCAGAAACATTGCCTTTTTTCGCGTTCCCTACACTCCTACCTTAGCCCTGATTAAATTTGTAAAATTGTACAGTGAAAGCTTGATGAGATCTTGTTGGAGAGGGATACAGGGTTTAGGTACTTAAACATGACCTACAGACACACTTGAGATATCTACAAAGTTCCCCAGACATCCAAATTGTCCAGACACAATCAAAATGATAGGTTGATGAAGTGTTAATTATTAACTTAGCACCGCGTCTTACTACCCGTTCGGGCTCTAAGCTTAAGTACTAATTAAAACTAATGGATTAGGCGTCGGGAAGGTTGAATTTTAGAGGAAGTGAACCCGCATTTGCGTGGAGGGAGAGTGGAAAACCATTCAGGAAAAACCCACCCTCCAGTTCATCCGACCGAGATTCGAACCCTCGATCTCCCCGTCCTCGGTGGTCTAGCTCAACACGACTAGCGCGTTAGCCGACTACGCCACCGAGGCGGGTTTGATGAAGTGTTGTTTGAGGTTAATCGTTGTCTTTTGTTCATTGACCTTCACTTTAACCTGTCAAAGGCACTCCTGCATACTTGATAGAGAATTTCAATAAACGTGCTCATCTCTCTTATATTTGCTTTATAGAGAAATAGCATAAAGGTGATGTCTAGATAAAGAGATAAATAGACTTGTGTCCTTGTTAAGTTTACCATCATGCCTTTGATACCTTTGATAGTGACATGACGCGTTGCTGAGTGGAGAGCTAATTTAAAGGGGTAAGGGGAACATTCTAAGTGGAACCTTCGCTACTTGATTTTAAACTCGTTCATTATTCTTCCTATAACATATCGGCTACATAACGTTTACTAGAGTGTCAACCCTACTAGATATCAATTAGTGAACAACCAGAGGGGCTGGTAAATGAAGGGGTTGGGTAGATTCTCATCCCTACTCTGGTTCTTTATAACCTACAGGTTGTATATACTCCAATTTCCACAGGAATAACCTTTTGTCTTAGCTAGAAAAGTCATTATATCTACTTTCACGTATTCATACGTCAAGTAATAGTATATTCAGCTGTCACTTTTGATAGACGTTATCAATACCTATAAAAACCATAATTACATGATCTTAATGTTATCAATTTTCACCGCTAACTAATACGTTTGTTTATTAGGAGATTTCCTTACCAAAGTTCTACAGTACATTCGTCCTTTATTATATAACCAACTAGTTTATCTCTAGTAACTTACTCTGCGTTTAAAGGTAACACTTTGTGAAACATGTGTTAATACAAGTGATGAGTACACGGGGAAAAGGTGGAATGTCACATAATACACTTTTTCTAAGACAACGACTTTTATATTTCAAACCCCATAAGAACTTTAACAAATACTTTTCTAGGAAAATTAATTTTAATATAGAGAGACTTCTCTTAAAAATAATCTAAAATGCATTAGAAAGGTATCTTGATTGTTTAACAGTTGGTGGCACTAACTCAATTTGAGCTAAAATTGAACTCTCCCCATTTTTATCCTGTACCTTTATAATACACACACACACACACACACACACACACACACACTAATTGTTATTATCTGCTTGTTATATTTGGCATATTTACTTGAAACTTTACATAATAATAATATTTTTTCTAATAGGCATAGATGTTCCATTTATGTTGGCTAAAAAAATGTGAAATGTAATTATTATTACTATCTATACATATTCAAGTTATTTTAAAGGGCAGTTTGTTACATTTTTTAGTAACTTATCGTTAGTATCTCTCTAACTAATGACACGCCAGCGTTAATAGGTGTATCTCATTGCTTTATATTATTTTTAATATCCAGAAATGACAAACGCCCCCATTATTTGCAAGTTTGGACATTTTCGACACGATATTAGTTTCACATATGAATCTGGAATTAAAAAAAAAATTGACAGGTTATCATATTATCTGGTTTTAAAGTTATGCATATATTTAGTTTAATTTAAATCTGTCCATTAGTTTGAAAATTTATAAGATACACAATCCTATAGCGCCCGATACCTAAACCAAATTCAATTTTATACCTTTTAGTTGTAGAAGAAATGTTGGTACCAGAAACTTAACCTATAATTTTATCCTGAAATTGATGACTAATATTATATTTCAAAATGAAATTTCAAGATGATGATCTATTGCATGCTACCAGTAAATTTATCTGTTTTAACTTAAGGCCCAACACAATTGGTTGGGAAACTTTTGCGTGTTCTTACTCAACTTACCAGGTTTGTTTCTCGGAAATGGACAAACATGTATAGGCCTACATTTGAAAGAGAAGTAGTTCCATTTCACTTAGTGATAAATTTATTTAGGATAAATTTATTTTACTGTGAATAGGGTTCTTTTAATTTTTATAAATTGACCGAGTGAATTGAGGTCTATTAACTCGGCCATTTGTAATTTCATCTGCCTATTTGTTTGTTCCATGATTACTGTCAAATTAGTTGATCAGTTTGAACGAAATTTGTCAAGGACAATATTGGAACCAAGGCTGTACTTTTTTTTTTCGATATGGTTATCCGTTTCAATATGTAAGTCGATCAAAAGGTTTTACATTTAGTAACTTATCTAACTTTATTTGAATTTAAAATTTTAAGCAATCGGTTGAGACCTTGGATATTTTAAAATTTTATTTTAACATTTATAGATAGATATACGCCTTAAACAAACAGAATATCGGTTATTATCTAAGACTATAATGGACCATTGACTTTAGTATTAATTTGTTTTATGATCACCAGGGGAAAATATAAATTTAAAATCCAAAGAGAAACCTTAAGATTCTAGTAACGACAGGAGCGTAGCATAATTCTTAACATGATGTGCTTAGTATTTTTCCAATGGAGGGAGCAAGGTCTATTCTTCAAATAATTACTAGTTAAGCTTGAATCCAACATAATAGCACTTAGGTGTGAACTGATAAAAAGTAAGCTCTTCTGGAACACACTTCACAATTTCAAGCGAGGATTATTTACGGTACGGTAGTAGCTATTTTCCATTAACTATACCCAAGGTACGTATATGAATATAATGTTGGAACAGGCATAAAATCCATGATAAAGAATATACACTTTCTTTAAATTTGAATTTATATCGTAAGATAAAAAATATTTTGTGATAGTGTAGATAAACAACATCGTAATATATTTTATATCTATTAAAAGCAAATTAAAAAGAAACAATATTAATATTTTCAGTATTATAAATAGAATTCTCGAATGACAAAAATAACTAGCCAAAGGATCATTAATTATACTTGTCAAAGTTTAATGTGTCTTAAAATGTAGCAACACAATTTGTTGTCATTTGCACAAAATTTATATTTCAGTACAAATATTTTAAAAAGCATTATGTTTAGTAATAAACAAACATAAATTTATTTTATAACATACTTCTAGCTTACTTAAACGAGAGCTTTGTTGGTAGACTATATAGATACCTAAAAATAATATTTTGAGATTCATGACATAATCTGGATTTAGGGATAAACCTTGACCATAACACATAAAGGAAATATAAAAATTGGTGTTAATCGTGGCTCCTAGGCCAACAACATAACTATACATAAATTTATAGTTTCATGTTCTATTTTGGCACATGTTAACCAAGGGAAATCCATATTTCAGGGTGGTGGGTAAAATAGGGTTTTGGAAAGGGTTGGAGTTGAAGGGGTTCTAAACTTTGATACTTGCCTGGAAAACTAATGGGCTCGTTATATGCGTCCCGTGCGTAGGGATACATTTCGCCTCGTGATGTATGATCTTGTTTATTTGTTTGTGTGTTCTTGTGTTTGTGTTTCACACGCGTGTTGTTTGTTTGAGATAAGTTTTGGTTTTGGGGATTTGACTGGTTCGACTTAATTTAATCGTATTTGGCATTCACTATAAATCTGTTAAAATTATGCTCGATGCGCGTTTTAGCTTGCACTAAGCCAGAGGAAATGAGATGTTATTATTATTATTATTATTATTATTATTATTAATAATAATAATAATAATATTGTTATTTTGTATAGTTATAAAATAGTTTCAAATCTCATTAAGTATAAAATGTATGATAATGATTTAAACCATTGCGGTCCATCAAACCTACGTCTGGCCTTCTTTTGGCCAGTCAACCTCTAAAAGTTTCTAACTAAATCATGAAAAAAAAATGGTACGGTGCAATGCACAGAATTTCTCTCGCTTTCATCTTAAACATTAATAGACATTTACTAAAAATTCGTAAGATTTGCGAAACGAAATAATACATTATACATTGCTGTAGAAACATTACACCAAAGATCATTAATACAATAATATGCACTGTTACTTTCTCTATGGCATTAGGAACTAGTAACACTATCGCAGAAAAATTGAGAAAAGAGAAACATCTTTGTTAACCAAAGAGCATACAAATCAAATTCATTTTCAAAGACCTGAATTAAAAAAGTATATATTTTTGCTTGTTGCTCAGATATTATTGGCTTTATAAAATATATCTCAAATTAAAGAGGTTTATCTTTAATAGTACTACAATTTTATAACGATGAGTTATTTCGTATCTCAAATAGTTGTGGAGAAAATGATCAAAATTGGAAAAATTTCCCCTATGTAAAATACCCTAAACGTCATTTTAATGAGAAACTGAGAATTTCCATCTTGTTTATAGCGATAAACAGTGTCTAGACACAAAATTTAATCAAAATAGAGCGAATTTGGAGACAATAATTTTTTTCTCGTTTTGCCCTTAAATAAACTACCCTTAATTTTAGGGTTGGATGTCTAATTCCAAAAACCCCTCGGTGAAACCTTATGAAAACCTCAGATACCATGTTTGAGCCTAATCAGTTAAAATAGTTTCGGCTAGTCCAAGGAACAGACAGACGGCATTACGAGAACCACTCTTTTTGTTCCGGGGAGTCATGAAACGTCGATATTTATCAAAATCTCGAGCTAGAAATTTTTGACGATCACAACACTTTATCTTCGAGGTGTCGAGAAAAAGTAAAAAGTCGTAATACCAATCTGTTGTATTAAAAAAAACATGGACGATGAAAGGGCTTAGGGCTGGTTGCACAAACAATAATCAATGTAATGATCAGAGATAAGAAGTAAGTTGATCTTCAATCAGTGTTTCAAACATCATTTTCAGTTTTACGACTAATACTTAGGAGGTGATTGTCGATAAAATATCTAGTCAAGCTAATCATCCAATTCTCTCCCATAAACTGTTTGATTCTACGACTATCATGTTGATGATAAAAATAACCTTTAAGTTATAATAACTGAACAAGTTTTTGCATCTTAAGAAAAGAGTCATTTCGAAGCTTTTGACTACAATTTAAATTACACTAGTTCCTTCATAAATCCTTTTTTCAGCTTCATAATAATATCACCCACTATGATGGCCGCATGGTCTTAGTCGTCACTCTCACATCTGTCTAGACTGCCGATTACGAGGAGATCGGGGATAGATTCCCCAGTCGGGGGGTTACATAGAGGGGATTTTTCCTAAATTGTTTTCCACTCTCCATCCACGCAAGTGCTAGTACACTTCTTATAACGTCCACTTTCCTCATCCGTAGCACATTAACGTAACTAATACAATGCGTATAACCAGAATGGGCTGTGAGACGCAGTGATAAATATAAAAAAAAAATTTTGGTTTTACCTTCTTTTTTTTGTTACCCTCGTCAGATAGAAAGAGCATGGCTCCTATTCCAGTGTCATCTTCTTCACCTGTGGCTAGTCGTGTGGAAACTGCCCAATTTATCTTTTTAAATGTGTGCATGGTAACCATGTCGTAAAATAAAACCTCAGATTTATTAGCGAGGAATATCATAGTGCTTTTTTTTTTTTTAAATAGATATTATATAAAAAATTGCTACGATCGAGGCTGAACACTTTTTCAAGGATACCGATTTCACTTTAATGAGGTCATTCGTCCTCATATATCAGGGGATCTCGTTTCTGAGCTTGGAGAAGATGGTTTGAGCCCAGGTTATACCTAAACGGAAGTTAATATCTGTAAATGTCGCATTGAGGTCCCTTCAACCAGATTTATAGGGTCATATCAGACCACTGTAAAAATTACTAAATGTACAGTCCGTTTACCCTGTCATACCTTGACGTATTACACTATGACCCTATTTTAAGTTATACCATAATGTAGTTATGCAAGGTAATATTGCTACCTTACAGGGTAAAAAATAAAACACCACATTTGCCCTGAAAGGTAGCAATCTTATCTTAACGTATTACATTATGATCCTACCTTATAAGATGTACCATAATGACCTGTTTTGATGGTCTAATGATCTAAGGCGTCACTCCTGCACTAGACTGCATCTTGATGACGGGGAGATCGGTGTTCCTGTCCTAGTTACGTGTAATGATGGTGTTTTTTCCTAAGAAAATAAAATTTTTTTCACTCTCTCGCTACACTTCAGCAAAATTGAGGTTAAGCTCCCGGTTAGAGACTAATTCTAGTCTTTGAGGTTCACTACAGCAGGAAAGGTATAATTTAGACGTCTTGGAAAGAAACTTATCCGATAGCTCTAAAATCTACTATATCTACTTTTGTTTATAAAGGTATTTGTTTCACCCTAGTCAATGTCACCTTTGGAATCTTGTAGCAATTTGACAGTAGTAAAATAAAAAAACAAGTGATTTTTTAAAAATTTTTTGGTGATTTACATTTTAAAATAACATCTTAATACTTTAGATATATCTATCTCGATCAGACCTTACAGTTACCCTCCTTTTCCCCTGAAAGGTAACATACTTACCTTATATAATATAAGCATATGTAATGGTAAGGCTGCTACCATTCACATTCATAGTAAACTAAAAGCCTATTCTGCATTTAAGTGCCTTTAATTGTGTGTTACTGTTTACCAATTGTTGCCAGTTCCAATTGTTTCATACGTGATATCAGCTAAAATATTGTAATTCTATAGTTATTATTTTACAGGAAATAATTTTATGATGTACACTAATCTCATATTAATTTAAACCATTTATGTTTTTCCCTTAAGTGAGAAATGTTAACCCTGACACAGGAGTTGAACCCAGGACCTTTCTCTGTGTGCGCCAATGCTCTACCACTGAGCCATCCTTGTTCGTCCCGTGTCTAGGAACATCTTTCTATAGTTATTGGTGTATCGAGTCTAAAATATATGGTAGCTGTTGAAAGCATCGATCACTCAGAGCTATCTACGAAAAAAAAAATACTATCACCGAGACAAAGGGTGTAAAAAAAAGTACTATTAGTCAAATGTTTTAAATGATCATAAGCAAACATAAACACTGATTGTCATAGGAAGCCCAAATTCGACTACCAACATTGACTGAAAGTCACTAAATCTTGTCATTGTATCTTATATGCAGAGCCCTGCGTTTGTGGAGATCGCGATAATTCGCGAATGTTAGATATGGCACTTTTTCTTTCAGATGTTCACATTTCAGGTTACCCTGATTGCAAATATATGCTCAGAATTGTCGCGATAATTCGCGAAATCGGCGTTTTAGCGCGATACTCGCGATTTTAAACGATGTCCGCGATAATCGCGATTTAGTCACAATTTTTGTGAAGTAACAAGATGATTTTTGTGTAATATTTTGTCTTTGTGACTTGTACATACTTTTCCCGGACCAGCTGCCGCTAAATCTTACTTTTTTAATAAGTTGACAGCACATTTTTTTGCGGAATAGTGTTTTTTAC
>CABFWO010001093.1:152636-207208 GCA_902155825.1 Timema genevievae | reverse complement strand
ATTATTATTATTATTATTATTATTATTATTATTATTATTATTATTATTATTATTATTATTAGCACCGAGTCTTACTACCCGTTCGGATTATACGCACTTACACTAATGTGTAATGGTAGGGTGATTATGAGATGAAATGTAGGACCTACAGTTTAACGTGGGATCCGAACCACGGTGGAGGCCTGGCGTTCCATACATTCACAAGTTGTGATTTAATACATGTCTTGTCAGAGGTGAAGGAAGGGTTTTGGGCAATCAGATAAATCTATGCCGGAACTGAGGATTGAGCCCCGGACCCCCAGCACATAAGTCTGACATCTTACCCCTAGACCACCAGGTCACTAACGCATATTCAAGGGAGCTAGATTTCTAAGAGTGTGGAAGTAAATAAATGAGCTACTTAAATACCCACTTCGTTGGCTGCATGGTCTAACATAGGCAGTCAACTAGACTGCTGATGACCGGGGGATAGAGGATCGAATATAGGTCGGGTGTACTGAGGGTGTGTTTTTACACTCTCTTTCCACGCAGATGCTGGTACACTACTCTAAATATAACCTTCATAATCCTTAAAACCACTAGCGTAATTAGTACATAAGCGTATAAATCCAACGGGTAGTAACACTATGCTAACGATAAAGCTCAAATTAATATTTAAGTCATTAAGGCTTTTGGGTCGTATGATCTGCAGCTATCACTTTTATAGATAATATAATAATAATCATTATCATTACTTCACTATAAAACCACATGACTGACTGATTGACTCACTCACTCACTCACTCACTGACATTAATGTTTACCCACTTCCAGATGAGCTAGAAACTTGAAATTTGGCTAACTTATATCTTCTAGCCTGTAACCGACGGGAAAATTTCAAAAAGTTAAACATTTTACATTCTAACCCCCGAAAAAAATTCAAAATGGTGGAGCAACTTTAAAGTCAGTGCGGACCTTTCTTTGGAGGTCTCTTGTGGCTAAACGATAAGACTTATCACAAAAAGGGATTGCATCAGAGCTATATTTTTTATTTTAGGTAAATTTTGCACATTTTCCACACTTTTTAATTTTCTGACACACTTATGGGACATCTAGGATCATAAAATTGTAAAAATAAATCAACGTTTCAAACAACGCTGGAATTACATTAGTTTACACTACTGGTGGTTTTGGGGGCGGAGCCCACAACGAGCAAAGTGAGTCAATACCTATAGAATCATATTAATACCCTTTTAGTTTATAAGAATATGTATCATTAAAATCAGACATCTTAGCTCAGTCGGTAGCGTGTCTATATACTGAACTAAGGGTATCAGGTACGATTCCCGGCATGGTGGATAAATTTATCATTAGTGAAATGTGTGGTTTAACACTTCACAGTGATAAATTAACAGCCGGGGGTTGGGTGTTGTGTCAGTTTATATATTTAAGTTAGTTTATAAGTCGTATGCTGATATAATCGGTCAGTTCAGAAAGGACACGTTAAATACTTTAAAATTAATGAAAATACTAATTACACTTAAGTGCAAGGGATAAGGAATGTTTAATTTAAAGGAAATGTACTTGCATTTGCATGGAGAGAGAGTAGAAAAACATTTAAGGGAAAACCACCCTCTAACGCTGAGCTTCCCGTCATTGGCAGTCCAGTTCATTTGCGAGAGTGACGCATTAAACCATGCGGCCACAGAAGTTTTTTTTTTTTTTNATTTGCGAGAGTGACGCATTAAACCATGCGGCCACAGAAGTTTTTTTTTTTTTTGCAGAAGTCAATATAAAGTATTTCGTAAGCAGCGTTCAGTCTGCGCAACAAATTCACCGGGTAACAATTTAAGGGCTGGTCTTATGACTCCTGGATAAATATTAATCTGGTAGATAAATATTTCTATCTGGTGGATAAGTTAAAATTGTGTCTTGTGACTGCAAGATAGCATTTATCTGCCAGATAAAGTGTATTTATCCATCACATTTTTATCGGGAGGTTCAAGTACCTGATAACTTTTATCTGAAAGTTAAAATGTTTGTTGCCATAGTGACACGTTGTTTTTAATGAGGTTTCCAGAATCTGTTTTTAGGTTAAAATCTTGGTTCACGAGTTTATTAAGAACAGGCCCAGGCTCTAACTATATATAAAGTTAGAACATTTAATTCACACTTTTATATAAACTGACAAGCTATTTGTAGAGTTATATTTATATAAGAACAAATTATCAAAATATGAGTACATTAAATGAAATTTTGTAAACGTTTTACCAAACTATTGACATTTTGGCACACATCGAAATTAGCACTTGCAAGACAACTTAGTTCTGCGCCCACGTGACACCATTTGTTTCTTCGCACTCGTTTAACCGCCATTATTTAACAAATGTTCAACGTTCTCGCCCCTCACTAGGTTGTAGTGGTTGCGTCTGGGCTTATACGCATGCGCACATCAGTAAAAAAGAGTACCAACATTGCTTTTTCTACGTAAAAATATATTTATTCTAAAGATAGCTATTCAGCAGATAAATTCAGTTCATAAAACGTGTAAAATATTAAAGTGGATGATAACCTTTAACTAGTAGATAACTTTAACCTCCCGATAGCAATATTTAGCCTGTAGTCATAAGACCGGCCCTAAATGTTATTTCTTTTTGTACTTTGTTTCAGAGTCCCAGACTACGAGCGTTCAACTCTACATCCGTATCACGTGACGGATGACTGCGAGACATTGGCTGATGACTGCCCCATTTCACTGTTTCAGATCATGGCTCTAAGTGGCAGAGTGGGCCCCCGCGATTAGATCAAAGTTCTAAAACGCGATCTAAAATGTTGAAATACATAATAATAATACTTTCTTTGAGACGATGGTTTTTCGATTGATTTGACGTTGATACTACAAATGTAAATAATACTCAATAAAACTCTTACATCATGACCCCCTACTCTCTTTTTTTTAGCACCACATCTTTCGTTCGCATATATGGTTACTGTGATAATTACTCTAATGTGTAACATTTTAAAATTAATCCACACCCTCATTCGCGTGGGTGGTGGATGGGAAACCATTTAGGAAAATCCACTCTCAATAGATCCTATAGGGATTCGAACAGCAATCTCCTCATCATGAACAAGCCAGTCTAACATATGACACCTTAGAGAAGTGGCTCTTAACCTTTTGGAAGTCACAGAATACTTTTGATTATAAGAAAAATTTGCAGAGCACCCGTGTCCAGGTGTCATTTTTCAATTTAAAAAATATGACATTTAGATATATAATAACTTTGTTATTTAATACATCCTGATATGTGCATTCATATTGTCACTATACTAGTGACAACATAAGACCCGAGTCTAAGGTGGCTGCGTTATCTTATAGCTTGTGATCTTAATTAATTACACATTTGTAACCGATGATTTCCGCACGTCCATCATAGACTCTGCCTTAAAATATGAGGGAAGAATGACCCTGGGCACGGGATGATTCCTTGAAAGCTCAATGGTTAGACCGCTAGAGCATTGGCGTACTAAACCAAAGGTCCCGGGTTCGATTCCCGTGTCCAAGTGTAATTTTTCAATTTAAAGAATATGATATTCGATTGGTTTAGTCGGTGGTCTGGGGGTAAGGTGTCAGACTTCTGTGCTGGGGGTCCGGGGTTCAATCCTCGGTCCCGAGCAAAGATTTATCTGATTGCCCAAACCCATCCTTCACCTCTTACAAGACGTGTATTAATCACAACTTGTGAATGTGTGGGGGAATGCCAGGCCTCCATCGTGGTTCGGATCCCACGTTAAACTCTAGGTCCTCCATTTAATCTCACAATCACCCTACCAGTACGCATTAGCGTAAGTGCGTATAACCCGAACGGGTAGTAAGACGCGGTGCTAATAGTAATAATAATAATAATAATAATTGGTTTAGTCAACGCGTGTAGCAGTTGTTGGAATCATGGTAACCCACATCACTAAGAACTGTTGTCATGAGGCATCATTCACCGGCGGAACACTTGTAACCAGTTCACGGAACACACCAGTGAAGAACCACTGCCTTAGACCGTTCGCCCACTGAAGTGGTGATCAGAGCAAAAAAAAAGTAAAAAATAAACCACATATGATGTACTATATCTTCAAATTATCACTGATATATTAACTGTAAGTAGTGAACAGTTCTGTGACCTACTAGACCCAAATGCTGCTCCGGTCTTGTTATATTTTAACTGTTATTCTGGGCAGTGGTGACTTCCTTTTATAACAGAGTGGCTACGTAAGTAGAATGAAATAGACCTACAAAGCTAGGACTTAAACTCAAAACATAAAGCATTTATGTTAAATCTCCACAGCTTCAGAAGAAGACTGAACTTGTCTACAAAATAACAGGTCCGTTGAAACATTTATTATTTTATCTCTCTTTACTGTCTGACTTATCAATAACTGAATCACCATATCTATTAGAGCAGAGGTCAGCATTTAGTTAATCTCAGGTTAATTTTTAGCCGATCGCGTAAGAAAACTACATCCTCATTAAAAGTCGAAATTTAAGTCTTTTAAACTCACAAACATATTAATTACTCTATAATAATATTTGAGTGTAGCTAAAATAACCTTCATTGGTCCTAATTGTTAATTTTATGGAAAATGTAAATAGTTTATTACATACGCTTTCCAGTTATTTTAAATCATCACGGGCACCAATTATGTTGTATAAGCTGTCTTTTATAAATTATTTGTAAAATATATTGTTTTATGAATGGTATTTGATGGATTGTCAAAGTTACATCATATTTGAACTATCAAATGATTTATATAAAATAAATGTAACAGTTAACTACTGTCCTTAGATTATTAAAATTTAAGGTGTGGTAGAAGATAACGGGAAAAAAGGGCAATTTTCATAGCAAAACAATTATTTTTTGGTCTAAATAATTCAAATAATCCTTCAGTTGAAACATAGAGTTTAATTTTATTCACACGATGACCTCAACAGTTGTTGAAAATCTGTCAAGGGTGTCCTAGAATTTAATGACAACTTTTCCTCTTCATTTAAAGAGTTTCTACTCAAATGTTAAAATGCTCATTACAGAAAAAAAAAACTCTTATGTTTCTACTGGAACAATATTTTATTTATTTTGGCAAAAAATGTGTTTTGCTATAGAAAAAAAAATACTGCCATTAATTCGCCTTCCCTTTCTCTCCACCTTAATCCGCTTGAACTTACATTGAGGTTCACTAAAAGATACAAGTTCATTTAATCCGTTCCCCTACAAGCAGTCTCGGCCATGCTGTGCCTCGCAAGGAACCTCCTCGTCGCTTCTGTTGTCTGGATAGTATTCACGCCGTACGACCTGTTGAGCCACGTGCAAGGTGACGTCACATGGGACACCATGATCAGCTCGCGCACTAGGGACGACAGGATCCTGTCCAGGAAGAAGAGGTACTTGGCATTCCCGGAAGGATCAGCCTTACAGGTAAGGTCCTGGCTTCGTTACTAGGAGAGTGACCAGAATAAGAGTCGTAACTGGGGTAGGGGATGGGTATATTGCCCCCTCTTCCCTGTTTTATTATAGAGTGAGGCAGAAGGAAAGGGAAGGGGGGAGGCAAGATTTAGGAAAAATTGAGTGACTATCGTAAGCAAATAATGGTAATAAAACAGTTTTAGTTTTTTTTTCATACGTCAAGTCATGTTTATCTACAGCTGTCACTTTTGATAAATATTATCAATACCTATATTATTATTATTATTATTATTATTATTATTATTATTATTATTATTATTATTATTATTATTATTATTATTATTACCGCGTCTTACTAGCCGTTCGGGATGTACGCACTTACGCATATGTGTAATGGTAGGGTGATTGTGAGATGAAATGGAGGACCTACAGTTTAACGCGGGATCCGAACCACGGTGGAGGCCTGGCATTCCTCACATCCACAAGTTGTGATTAATACACGTCTTGTCAGAGGTGAAGGAAGGGTTTGGCAATCAGATAAATCTATGCTGGAACCGAGGATTGAGCCCCGGACCCATAGCACAGAAGTCTGACACCTTACCCCTAGACCGACAGGTCACTTAAAGCTTATTGTTTAACTCTACTTTTCTTGTGTTGGGACCAATACTTTTTCTAAACCTTTGATTTGATATATGGACTTTTTTTTTCTTTTAATTTTAACGATACGCATATTATAACTTCCTCTTTTAGCGATATTTAATAACCAATTAGAAATAAAGTATATTATTTGTTGGGCGGGATACAGTTTCAGAATTAGAATTTCTGTGTTTTACATTTCATGTGTTTTTAATCAACCCAAAGTAACCTAAACATATTCTTAACAACATCTGATACGAAATATCTCCGATATCTAGGGCGGCAGCTCCCTTGACTAATCAGAGTGCACATTTTTTTTTTCCAGCTGGCGTATTGTCTGACGGTGCCGACGCTGATTCCAGACACGATATTCAATCTGGGCTGGACTTTAGGGGCCAACTGGGAGATCCCAAACGACACCCGGCCCTTCTCCAGGCCAAAGGAACTGTCCCACCGCAGGGACCGTAGGGACGTATATGGCAAACTGGAGGCGATCCTTCATGCGTGAGTCCTAGGTTCATATATTAAGGGTGGGACACTGACAAGAGCAATTCCTTTTTGTGGATGGAACTTTTATTTGAAAGTTATATAATTTACTAAAACAATTTTTCATGTATTTATGCGTAAAGCACTGTGATCTGCAGGTGTCAATTTTCGTAGATGATAACAATACCTATGAAATAATATCATTGATAAAATAAAATGTTATCAATTTTGACCGCAAAATAAGTCTGTATTTTACAAACGTTCCTTACTTCCAAAATCCTGCTTTATCTACATGCTCTCCTAGAACTGGAAACTACGCCTTTTCAAAAAATCTCCTTCAAAAGTAGTATTCTAGGAACAACCCAAGTCAAAGTATGGCATACCAACCGTTCAGTTAATTCTACCAGTTCAAAGTTCACACGCCCTTTTTTTCAGTTTCCAGGATTTTCATTTAGTAATAATTGTATTCTTAACTGATCGTTGTTATTATCCTTGACTCAGTATGGGGATGGATGGTAGTTATTATCTGTGACTCAGTATGGGGATGGACGGTAGGATCCTGCACTGACGGCTCGTTGTTATTATCTGTGACTCAGGATGGGGATGGACGGTAGATCCTGCATCCTCCGGGCACTCTGCGAGACAGGTCAACGCAGTGGCGTCAGAGGAGATTTCATGGAAGAGATTCTTCATGCCTTATTCAAGTAAATTTGTTGATCAGTTCCAGAGGTGGCACACCCGGAAATATACTTTCTTGGGATGGGGAACATAATAGTTATACCGAAATTATCGGACACTTTTTTTCTCTAGAATATAAAATCTTAGATCTGGTCTAAGTGTCTGTTCAAATGATACAATGTATTGCACAATATATTTTGGTAATATTAGGGTGCCTTGATGACCCCTAAGGTTTGAAAACATTTTGTTTGTTCAACTTAGTGAATGCAATATCGTCTACCTTGTGAGAATAAAATCATTTTTACTGTATAGCTTTTTAGTTGTAAAATAGATATCTCTGTTTGCTAGACGCTTACTTTAATAAATTTTTATTTATTAAAAATAAAACATTATATCAACACTAATATAAATAAAACATGACAGGAGTTTGGATACCAAATTTAGGAGTTTTCGACTGGGAATAAAGAAAAGAACTAGGAGCACTGTTACAGAAAAATTTAAAAAATATAACATATTTATCCACCAAAGAATATAATAATCAAATCCATTTTACCTGAATTAAAAAGTATATAAATATATATATATATATATGCTTATAGCTCAGAAACTATTGATCTTATAAAAATATATTTCTAATAAAAGATTTGTATCTTTAATAGTACTACAACTTTACAATGATCATTTATTTCGTATCTCAAATATTTGCTGAGAAATGACAAAAAATTGGAAAAATTACTCCATGTAAAGTACCCTCAAAGTAAATTTTTATGAGAAAATGAGAGTTTCCATCTTGTTTATAATAATAAAAAACAGTGTGTATATATAAAATTTAATCAAAATCGTTATAGCGAATTTCGATAAAAAATCTATTTTTGTATCTTTTTGTCCTTCAGTAAACTTCCCTTAAATTTAGGGTTATATATTTAAATCCAAAAACCCTTCAGGGGGACCTTATAAAAACCCCACATACCAAGTTTTAGTCCAATCAGTAAAGTAATTTAGACTCTAGCCCTGATGTAGAGGCAGGCGGCATAGCGAAAACCACTTTTTTTGTTTTAGGAGGTCAAAATCTCGAGTTCGATTTTTTTTTATGATTACAATACTTATATCTCCAAGGTGTCGAGAGAAAATAGAAACACAATTTAAAAAAAAAAAGATAAGTTAAGAGCATCGTGATGGCTTCAATTTTTAAACGCTAGTGACCCGCCTCGGTGGCGTAGTTGGCTAACGCGCCAGTCGTGTTTAGTCAGACCACTGAGGACGGGGAGATCGAGGTTCGAATCTCGGTCGGGTGAACTGGGGGTGGTTTTTCCTAAATGGTTTTCCACTCTCCCTCCACGCAAATGCGGGTTCACTTCCTCTAAATTCAACCTTTCCAATTCCTAATCCATTAGTGTAATTAGTACTTAAGCGTATAACCCGAACGGGTAGTAATACGCGGTGCTAAAATTAAATTAAATTAAATTAAATTAAAATTAAACGCTAGTAGGATCTTTATGTGACGATAAGTGACCTTTAATCAAGGTGTTCATGAGCCCAGCGTTAATCATGATTTCGAACGTCCTCACAGGTTCCCGTCGTCTCGAGAGTTTGGCTACGAAGAACATCTTCATTACGACCTCGCCCACCGGACCTCCAAGAACTGCGCTGAGATCTTCGACGGCTGTGAGTCTTCGCTCATCGACATCGCTTTCAGCTGATACAGACACACTCCAACACCCGACATCTGTCTGGAGGCTGTACGACCTACAGCTGATACATACACACTCCAACACTCGACATCTGTCTGGAGGCTGTACGACCTACAGCTGATACAGAGACACTCCAACACCCGACATCTGTCTGGAGGCTGTACGACCTACAGCTGATACAGACACACTCCAACACCCAACATCTGTCTGGAGGTTGTACGACCTACAGCTGATACAGACACACTCCAACACCCGACATCTGTATGGAGGATGTACGACCTACAGCTGATACATACACACTCCAACAACCGACATCTGTCTGGAGGCTGTACGACCTACAGCTGATACAGACACACTCCAACACCCGACATCTGTCTGGAGGCTGTACGACCTACAGCTGATACATACACACTCCAACACCCGACATCTGTCTGGAGGATGTACGACCTACAGCTGATACAGACACACTCCAACACTCAACATCTGTCTGGAGGTTGTACGACCTACAGCTGATACATACACACTCCTACAACCGACATCTGTCTGGAGGCTGTACGACCTACAGCAAGAACCATTATATTTATTTAAATATACCAGTTTAAAAACCGCGGTGACTTGAAGAACTAACCATGAAAAAATGCACAACTTGACCTTGAATATTTAAAAGGTGACTAGCTATGTAAATAAATTGAATCTATTTCCTTGACGAAGCGATTTCTTTGTAACTTTTGACGAAACAAAAGTCAAAAAGGGAATTGGTTAAATGTGTATACTATACAAACATAGGTGGTTAGATCCTTGTTGCTCTTGGGTTATTTTAGACGCGACAAGGAGTAAAATGGAATTGTTGTGTTCAATTGGTGTTTTATGTGTTCTTACTGATTCAGAACGTAATAAAAAACATTAATCTGATCTTATGAAGAATAGCACTCTGTGTCACTTGGCTACCTGTTACATATTTGTCTATGTGGACAGTACAATCCATTTACCCTTAAGGGGAAGTTCAAGAATTACCCATGCACATTAGGGTAAAGGAGGGATTTGATCTTTGATTACCTTTGTTTGTTGACATGGAAGAAAGAGGTTAGGAACAATGGTAATGTAATTGTGTAGACATGATAATTAAAACAAAGTGCTGAGACGTGCACTCAGGTAACTTAATTATCAGATTTTAGGTAATTTGGATTATTTTTATCGCTATATTAATTCATGTATTTACTAATAATGTTCTTATAATATAAAGTAAATGTAAAATTAAAATGTATTTTTCATAATATTCCATGACTTTTTTTAATTTTTCCTGTTTAGTACAATAAGTTTAAATTTTTATTTTACAACAGTGTTTATTGTGAATTATTTTTCACCATTAATTTATACCTCTACGCTAATAATTAAAAAAATATATTTATAAATTGAAAAATAATGGTTATTCCTGTAAAAAAAATTACAAAATAAAAAGTTGATAAGTTTAATACAAGCAAGAGGGTTGTTTGTAAACAGATCAACCAAAAATAAAATTCATGAAGCGGTTAAATCTAGCTTAAAACTTAACAACAAACCAAGTTACAGTTCTAAGGGGTGACCTGGCGGTCTAGGGGTAAGGTGTCAGACTTCTGTGCTTGGGGTCCGGGGTTCAATCCTCGGTCCCGGCACAGATCTATCTGATTGCCAAACCCTTCCTTCACCTCTGACAAGACATGTATTAATCATAACTTGTGAATGTGTGGAATGCCAGGCCTCCACCGTGGTTCGGATCCCACGTTAAACTGTAGGTCCTCCATTTCATCTCACAATCACCCTACCATTACACATTAGCGTAAGTGCGTATAACCCGAACGGGTAGTAAGACGCGGTGCTAATAATAATAATATAATAATAATAATAATACAGTTGTAAGACCTTACTGGCAGGTGTGATGAGTTGGGGGGTCTAGGACCCCTCTTGAAACTTAGTACGGTTGTCAACGGGTGGGGTGTCTGACGAATACCCACACCAAATGGACGAACCCTGTGGTACGAAAGTGCCCAAATTTGGTGAAAAGAGGGAACAATCTGCCGAAAATAGCACCCAGAAGGGGGTAAAGTGAGGCAACATAAGAATCTAAGCTTATTTTCCTGTTGGTGGTACTAAAAATTAAGGGGAATCTTACCATCGATGACGTCTTAGACTCGAAGAAATACAGAAACATTAAATTTCTCACAAACTTGTTTCAAACCATTTTTATGTACTTTTTTTTAAAGAAGGATGGAGGTAGAGGGGGTTATGAAAGGACTATAGATATCTGTCAAATGAAAAACTAATAAATCACATAATAACTATATTTTTTAAAAGTTGTAATTGTCAAGAACTTAGCAGGCTATGACTCTCCTGAAATTTAACTAGGGGAGTTTGAATAGGTCATATCCAAACTGCTTTCATATTACATAAAGACTAGAACACTTATATATATCATCCGTTTAAAAAACAATAAAGTGTTTCAGGATCTTATTGGCGATTTTAAGGTGGGTTGACAGAAAACTTCAGAGTTAAGTTCAATATTTCTATAGTACTTATAAAAAAAAGCGCTTTTTCCCAAAATCAGTAAAAGATTGCCACTGTTGCTACTTTATAGTTTAATTTTGCATGTACAGTTATTTCAATTTATCTTTTTGAAAATACATGCCCTGCATTGCCATGCCCTCATAATCAAGGTTTGCCATGGCAGTGCTTAGAGACGTGTTCCCACAACGCCTAGTTTCACTTCGTGGAGATATCCCATGGCCAGCGCGGTCACCCGATCTTTCGGCCTGTGATTACTTTTTGTGGGGTTATCTGAAGTCGAAAGTTTTCATTGATGAACCAAGCACTTTGGAAGAACTCGAGTTTGCTATCGAACGTGAAATTAGGGCAATACCGATAAACATGCTTCGTAATGTCATGACTAACTTCAGAGCAAGACTTCAGCAATGTGTGAATGAAAATGGAGGACATTTACAAGACGTTATTTTTCCATACCTAACTTGTGTTATAAAAATGGTTTCATGGTGTTAATAACCATGGCAAAATTTGCTGAATTTAATGACAAAATGTACACAATTTTTTGTTCGAAAATACAAAAGTTATTACACTTGCAAAACCGTCATATATATCTGCCACATCCTGTATGTCACTCGCGGGATTAGCGCCGTTTGAACAAAGATTTTATTCAAAAGAAAAGTAAAAGTCCTGTTAAATCCCTTTTTTGCTGTTTGTATGGTAATTTATTGTTTGTAAACATCTGAATGTACATGAACAGTCAAAAGAAAAGGAAACACAAAGAATATAAAAAAAACACCAGCCCCAAAAGGGCTTTCGAATCTTAGCATGAGATTAAATCCCTTGATGCTAGTAGAAAATATCCGGTACAAAGCGAACTGGATCGGACTCATCCTTGGAAGGAACTGTCTTCTCCATGACGTCATAGAAGGAAATGTTGAGGGAAACAAAAGGAATGGACCTGTCGTAAGACAGAACACATGTTTATATATATATATAATGTGTATATGTATTATATATACATATGTATGTTTATATATGTGTGTATATGTATATGAATGGAACAAGAAAATATCAGCAAAGTCACAAAATTCTCAAATATTGTTAGTGCTGCTACCTTGTGGGAAACTGTTCACTTAAACATCCTATTATGTTTGCACAAGTTAAGAAAAATATTGGTCTTGAGAAATTATGGCCACATTTGAAAAGCGATAGAGGCAAACAAAAAGCTAATTTCTTTGTGTGAGATAACATATAGACTATATAATGAGAGAGAGAGAGAGATAGAGAGAGATAGAGAAAACACGATTTTCCTTTGTTCAGTTATTCTTTGAATTTTAAAAGGTCTCACTCAGTCACTGAACTTAAGAGTTGAGCTTCGGGGTGTTAACTCGTGTTAATTAGAGTACTTAACATCCACACACACAAACTAGAGTAATAAAAACCTCACTTTCTTTAGTCTTTTGATTTAACATAAAGTTGAAGCTGAAATAGTTTGTTATAATTTGTGAAAATTATTGGCGGCTTTAACCAAGTTTTGGAATTATTTTAGTAATCGAGTTCAACTAGACATTAATACAAGTTTTGTATTATTTTTATAAAAAGTGTTTAAATAAAGGTGTTAAGAAATTTATTCATTCACTATAAATTGACTTTCACTATTTATTTTCGTATAACTAACTAATTAAAAAAAACCCAATGAGATTGTTTATTAGTTCGTGCTTTTTTATGTCTCGATAATTTAAAATGAAGTTTATCTTGCAATTGAGTTTTTGTTTTTTATATCTATGTATTCTATCACAAATACCATCCCCTGTGACTACAAAAAATGTTCACTTACTAAGCAGGAAGAAAAGATATTTGGTATTTAGAGAAGGAAGCAATTTTGAGGTGAGTTTAATTTTTTGTATATTTATCGGATAAAATCAATTATTATATTTATTTACTAGCCACTTACGCTTAAAACACATATAAAGTTTATTTCTACGATTTAAAATCAGAGTGACAAATACATAAAATATTATATTTTTAAATTATTTAATTAGGGTATAACCGTTATTGATAATTTTATCATATTTTGTATAATATACTTAAATAAATGATGCGTGGAGTCAAATGCTTCTTGAGAGAGATTAAACAATTTTTCTTGGGCATATCACAATAAAAATATTATTATTATTATTATTATAATTATTATTATTATTAATAGACACCAAAAGAATTTATGATCTAATAATATTATATTTAGTGGATTGATGTTGTTCTCTTTCTAGTTTGTGAATAAATATATTGCCATTCCATTAGGTGTCATTTAACTAAAATCTTTAATTATAGATAACTCCTTCTATTTTGTGCTTGGATATATTAACACTTAATTTGGTGTTGATTAAATTCTTTAGTTCTAGTTAAGCTTATAGATTTTGCTCTCTTACTGCTTTGTGAATACATTATATAAACATCCAATTAAGCGTTAATTATTTTTAATATCTAATTAAACTTTGATAATAAGTTTTAATTTGTTTATTTTATGTGCACACATATTGTAACTCAATTAGGTTTTACTTAATTAAAGTATTGAATTTATGTTTCTATCTTTCTAATTTTACATTCGTATTTCCATTCAATTAGGTGTAATTTAATTAAAATCTTTAATTAAAGTTAGCTGATGGGTTTTGCTCTATTTCTATTTGGTTCATTATCACTCAATTATAAATTACATTATAATACTCTTTAATTAAATTTGATAATTAGATGTTTCTCCACTAGCTGATTACAAAGCAACAAACTGACATATAATCCCTATCTGTTCCAATGACAATCATACTAGTTCATCTCTCCTTGCCATACATAGGCCCAAATTGCCCTGACCAAACCCCTGGGGTTCAACTTCCCTAGTGACTGGAACATTGTCACTGAGATAGCTCTGGACTTCAAGTTGCCCAACACCACCCTCCGGTACAAGAAATACAAGAACAGACCCTACATCCTTCACCGCAGGGACAGAAGACAGGTGTACCAGTACATGGAGGCCATCTTGGACAGGTGAGTCACAAATACAACCTTCACAAGACACAAGTGTACCAGTACATGGAGGCCATCTTGGACAGGTGAGTCACAAATACAACCTTCACAGGACACAAGTGTACCAGTACATGGAGGCCATCTTGGACACGTGATGTCACAAATACAACCTTCACAGAATACAAGTGTACCAGTACATGGAGGCCATCTTGGACACGTGAGTCACAAATACAACCTTCACAAGAAACAAGTGTACCAGTAAATGGAGGCCATCTTGGACACGTGACTATTTTGAATATAATACGACCAATAAATAAATAGCATATTTTAACGTTAAGTTGGATGTATAGAATCAATCTAAGAATCGAAATTTCGATTTACAGAATTAAAGGATCTGAATCTAGAATAAACGGGATTCGTGACCTCTTTAACTGAATATTTAGGTAATTTTGTCTTGCTGCAGCCAAGGCGTGAGCGGTCGTGATTGTATCCTGCGGACCATCTGCGAGGCCAGCCAGCTGCTTGGTCCTGGAGAATCCTTGTTGCAGGACCTCTTGCACGTCATATTCAGGTGAGTCAATCAGTCTCAATTATCCTTTTCTCGTTCGAGATGAATTTTATATGTCTGATCTATGTCCATGCGAAATTTTAACAAAAGTCGGCGTTGTGGTTTTTGTGTGAAGGAGTTAAACAGCTGAGAAAAAGGCCAAAAAGTAGTATAATGTAGCCGCCATCTTAAAACAAAATGGCGAATGTGAATTTTAATCAGATTATATGTTAACAGAACGTCAGAGTTACTTTCATGTGAAATTTCAGCGGAATCGATTTTGTGATTTTCGCGTGAAAGATTAGCAGCTGAGAAAATGACAACAAAGTAAGGTTTTGTAGCCACTATCTTGAAACAAAATGGTGGAAGTAAGTTTTAATTGGCCTATTTGTTAACCGGACGTCCCAGCTATATTCATACGAGATTTCAGTGGAATCAACATTGTGGTTTTTTCGTGAAAGAGTAACAAATAGACACCAACTAGTTTTTATATATTATTAGGATTACAATTATTAATAGTAGTACACGCATCCTCATATATCATCACCCTTAGCCTTATCTTTGTCGTATGTGCCTAGGTTCCCGTCAGCAGAGGAAGGGATTTCCAACTCAACGAGAGGGTATGACGTGGCAACCTCCCGTACAGGTTGTGAACCCTGGACTGATACCTGCCCTTTCTCCCTCCTCGCTATTCTACTCGCCGCGACATGACGTAGATTATGATCTAATAACCACTAGATCAACTTCAAACTTTGTGTACCAACCTCAAGATAATGTTCTTTACGGGTTTGCTTAAGCCACCCATAACCTAATTAGCATCATGGGGAAAAAAATCACTAAATCTTTTTAAAAAAAATCATCAAAACACGTGTTTAACTGTTATGAGACTGACTGCTTGTCTTCCTACTGATCCAAGGGTCCCGGGTTCGAATCCTGGTATGGTTGAAAGATTTATAATCGTGGAATTGTTGGTTTCACCTTTAATAGTGTTGAATTTATGAGAGTGGGGTTGGGTGCTGTGTTTGTTATATAATTAAGTTAGAAAATAAGTCGTGTGATCATAATATAACTAATCGACTAAGAAAGTGCACGATAAATATCTCAAATCAATTTGGAAAATTAAAAAAAAAGTTGTGAAAGAATGTGTAATGTATTCAAAGAGAGTGTGCATTTTAAATACAGAGTACTTTCGAGACTTACTCTATTAATTTGGGCCAAAGGTTTCCAAGCAATTTGTAAAACCGCGTAAGTCGGGCGGGGTTTAAATAGAGGCATTTTTGGCTTACATGTTCGTTTCAAGGTATAGTTAAAACTAAACAGCTTCTGAGTTTAAAATAAAATTTTGAGAAAATACAGTTTGCGCTCAAGCTAGAAACAAACAAAATGGCAGTGACACTATCAGCTGTTTGTCAGCTTGCTTGCTTGCTATTATGTTTAGTTGGCACCTGATATATAACGTTAGTAAGACAAAGTACCGAAACATCGTATCTACGAATTCATACGCTGGTAACTAGAATCCGTGTAAGTCGAGTACTCGTTAAATTTTGATCATATTAATCGTGCAAGAAACTAAGTTTAATAAAGTTCATATTGTGTTTTAAAATTGTATATGTTTATTGTGTATTTTTTTAAACACATTTTTGCTTCCTTATGTAAATAAGTAAAGAATGGTATTGTTAATTTGCAAGATTATTTTTATTCACTATATTTGTGTACATTATTATCTATTCACCATTTGAAACCTATTGTGTTTTTGTTAAAAAAAATTGCATATGTCAATTTTATTGATCTAAACAAACACTTATTCTTATTTTAGTATATTTTGTAAAATACTAGTGACAATAACATTCAAGAGAAGTTATATTGATAACAAATAATGCATCATCCAGCGAAGGATTTGTAAAATTGATCGTATGTACTGTACAGTACAAATATCAAACAAAAAATTTGTTTAGGACAATTTTTTTTTAATTCTATCATCCAACCAGATGGAAATACTAAAGTTTTATATGACATAAAAAAATTAATTTTTTAATAATTTTTGAATATACCCCTCGAAGTTTGGATCAGCTTCGATTAAGATTTTGAACAGCTCAAGACAAAAGCTCACAAATATAAAACATATATATATAATAAGATATTATCATAATAGAAATTACTCCATTGTAAAAATTCAAAATATCTATTTTGAATACTTTTTTTTACTTAACAAACAGGAAATAAAGTAACTGTACAAGCTATACATTTATTTCACCTAGTTTTTAGAAACGATTCTTAAAACCCTTTGGGGTACTACGAAAATGAACAGTACCAACTAAGCTAATGTGTTAAGGATGAGAAAAGTTTAATTCAGAAAGAAATGTACCCACATTTGCACGTAAGGAGGATATAAAACAATTTATTAAAAACTACCTTTAGTATACCCGTCCTTGTTTCATAAACCCGGTTTCCCCGTCATTAGCAGGCAAGTATATTGCGATAATGATGCCTTAGACCATTCAACCACCTAAGTGGTATCCAAACAAATAATTTTGTTTGAAGACGGAAAGGTTGGGGTTCAATCCTGGCCAGATGTACTGAAGTTTTTTTCTTCTAAATTATCTTCCACCCTCCCTCCTCGCAAATGCGTGTACACTTCCTATAAACTAAACCTTCCTAATCCCTAAAACATTAATGTAACTATTACATAGGCGTAAAACCCGAACGGATAGTAAGACACGGTGCATTAAAAAATCTTTTAAATTGTATAAATTGATACTCCGAACAATTATGATGTTGAACAAGTTGTAAAGGAGCCAATTTATCATCAATCATGAACATTTCTTTAAATATGTGCCTTGTCTTGAGTTTGAAAAATAAAAAACTAAACGGTGTACAGTTAAAGAGGCCCTTTCAAAGAAAATGTTTTAGTCATGCCTCCATTCAAATGAAAATCACCTCACACCTCGTCCCCAAGTGGAACATGTTCAGTTCAACGTCCTTTGCAGACGGTCGTCATGAAGAACCCTGTCATGTCTGTCGTAATAGCCTTACTGCTGGTAGAATACGTCACAAACAGTGAGAGAGAAGAGAAAATACTCTCAAGGAGGAAGAGGTATCTCATGTTTCCAGAGGGCAGTAATTTTCTGGTAAGCTTAGTGATGTTTTAATACGATTTTGTAATTTAGTTTTAGTTTAGCATCTTTAAGGAACGGGGCAGTTAATTGACTTATTTTATAATGTCAGGATTAAGAGGGTATTTAAGAGTAACTATTCCTGCATTATCATGGGAAGGTGAGGATCTATCAATAATTAATCTAACTGGCACGTGTTCCAGATAACGATGGCTAACTCTAGACGGGAGTTTACCATAAAGTAATCTAACTGGCACGTGTTCCAGATAACGGTGGCTAACCCGAAGCGTCTACTGACCAACATGAAACCCAAGGGCTGGAATGGTCTCCTGGAGTGCGATGTGTTCTTCAAGCTCCCTAGTGACACCAGAAAGATGATCGAGAAATACCAATATCCCCATCCGGGGCCATACTACCTGCACCACAGGGACAGAAGAGAACTCTATCGGGGGTTGCAAGAAGTACTGGAGATGTGAGTGGTATCCAGGCTTTTATTTACCACCGTGTCTTACTACCCATCCATTTTATACGCTTATTTATTAATTACGCTGGTGGTTTTATGGATGAGGAAGGTTAAATCCATAGGAAGTGTACACACATTTGCTTGGAGGGAGAGTGGAAAACAGTTTTGTAAAAACCACCCTCATTATACCTGACCAAGATTCTAACCTCGATCCACGTGACCACCGAAGCGGGTTGTTGTTTATTAATTGCAGGATTGTTCTCTTGTTATCAATTCCAGGCATGGACTGAATGGAAGAGCTTGCGTTGATAGGACATTGTGTGAGGCTGGAAGGATGCTGAAGGACGGGGAGTCTATAATACACGACATACTAAAGATAATTTTCATGTATGTTTACAAAACTATTGTCATTATTATATTATTTAATTTGAAAAATTTATATCTGGACAAGATACTACAAATTACTACTTCTACTTATTTATTTTAGTTGTCTTAACTGCACATTTTAGCATTAAATAATTTTTAACACGTAATTTTACTAAATCTTAACCCGAAAAAGATTTTAATATGTGGCAAAGCACACAAGTACAATATTCTATTATTTTTAAAGTGACGATGAAATAAATAATTTCAGTATTTGATCTAGTAAAATATTACAGATACCTAGAAGATATTTAAAAAAGAAAAAAATTGTATTATCATTGAATTTAAATATTTTGTTTGATTTTTATAAGAATTTAATTTAGAGGTAAAATAATTCAAAATAATATGATAAATATTCAATGTCTCTTTTTTTTATCAGATAAAAATTATCTTGTATATACATTTTATTTGAGCCATATAATGTAGCCAAATTGGTTAAATTGGATGGTTGCAAAATAAATAACTCAGTTGAAATAATTATTTTTAAATAATTAAAATCCATACAAAACAATTTGAAGTGTGTTTTTGGTGTACTTAAGCTGAGTAGGAAGGGAAAAATAAATATAATATTGCTTCACTAAGTACGTTTAGTTTAATTCTTCAAACATGGTATTCTCAAAACTTATTTAATATTATTAATTAAATTAATAGTTAATTAATTTAATATTATTAATACATTTAGTATAATTATTAATTTAATATTATTAATGAATTAATTGTATATTATTAATTAATAATAATTATATATGCTAATAATTTTTGCTGATTGACATATGAACATAATATAGTTTTTAAATGTAGAGAAAAATTCATGTTCAAATTTCACTATGCCCGTACCCATTACCGATATTTCTTGGTATCTTGCGGCTTTCTAGGTCACCATCTGGTGATGGCGGTGATACATTCCACCACGATGGCTACACATCCACCATTGACCCTGGGAAATGTGCGGGTGTTGACAAGGAATGCCCTTTTTCTATTCTTGAAGTTCTGCTGTCGTGGCCTCGCTGATCGTACTGAATGAAGATACAGTAAAACCCCGTCAGACCGAACACCGGTAGCTCGAAATTACGGATAATCTGAACACACACTTTTTGGAAAACGGTGAAATGAAAAAATTAAGTCAAATTAAATATATTTGATTAGTTAACACGATTAAAGTTAAAAAAAGAATTGTAACAAACAGTGATATCTGATAATAAATGCTTAATATTTACATGTTGTAATCAACACAATGTTTTTTCTTGTAACTATAAATAATTATGGTACATATCACGTGTTATACATCAGTTCAATAAATGAGAATTTGTATTAAACTCATTTAACCGTAATTTAAAATTCGGGAAAATACTGTATTCCTGTATTCTCCCGGTTAATCCGAACACGCTTCGGTTCCAATTAGTTCGGATTAACAAGATTCTAGTGCAACTGTTAATATCAATAACTTTAGTAAAGTGATTCTTTTTATTAAAATTATAGTGAATACTATTTTTATTGCTTGTTTAAACAGTACCTAACTAAATCATTTAAAAAATATGTTGGTGGATTCAATTTACCAAAATATTTTCAATTTCATTACCATTGATAAAATAATAGTTTATAAAAAATTTTTTTTTGAAATTAATGTAAATAATATTTACTATAAAAAACGGATATTTATATTTATTGATGATTTAAAATACTATATTTAGTTTGACGAAGTGAAGTGGTTGGTTGTTACCAAGGCCTGTACTTGTTAATTTGTATTATGTTTTGAGCTAGCTAATTACATCTACAGGTATTTTTTATATGTTTAAATATGTAAGTAGCTAGCTTATTGATTTGATTGACCAATACCTAGTTGAAATCTTCTATAAAATAATGTATGCTTAAATCTATGTTTACAATAAAATATGCTTAGTCTAAAAACATTTTAGGACAATAGTTTTTAGAGATGTTAAAATTATGTCAGTAATATAAGCGTGAAAAACACTTTTTAACACTCTTTCTTGACCTGTTTTTTAATTGATTAAACACGAGTAAAACACAGTAGAGTTTAGTATGAGTTAAATGGGGCCAGCCCGCCTATAATGGATGGTACCTCGAACTACACGGAACAGAAAAATAAAATGTAAATAATCAGATGTGTTCTAAGTGTTTCTTTCTTGAATTTCCCTTCTTGTAGGGATGGGGACATTAGGGTTCAAATCCTGTTCGGGTGTACTGAGTTTTTTCTCTCCCTAAATGACTTTCCACGCTCCCTCGGCACAACGTTCGAGTACAAATCCTTTAAATTATACCCTCCTCACTAACTCCTAACACACTAGTGTAATTAGTATATGTACATGTGACCTGAGCGGATGATAAAAAAATACAAAACTCATCGATGTTCACATGGCTTAAGGCGTCACTCTCGTGTTAATCTAGAATGCCGTGCTGGTGAGCTCTGGATTTGAGTTTCGGTTAGCTTTACGGATGATTTTTTTCTGAATGGTTTTTCATTTTCCCTCCATGCAAATACGTGTATATTTCCTCTAAGATTATACCTTTCTTATCCCATTCAATAAGCGTAATTAATAAATGCGTACAACCCAAACGGGTAATGAGGCGTGGGGGAAAAAAACAAAAAAATACATTTAAAACATGAAATTAAATGGATCTTTTTTTGCCTATAAGACATTTATTAATGGCATGAAAACATAAATATTTAATTTTTATAAATACACTCGACCGACAAATAAAACAACACACACCAGCCCCAAAGGGGTCTCGAATGTGAAACGATACATAATTATAGATATAATGTTTACGTGGGTTCAAACCCAGCCGAGGGTTGAGGGATTTCTCTTGAGCGATATAAATCCGTAGCACAACTTCCTTTGGAGGGGAAGTAAAGCCGTCGGTTGATTGTGGCATGTAAAAGAACTCTGGAAAGCATGAGAAAATACCTTTCCCGGCAAAATTGGAAGGTCCTTTCGCTCTTGCGCATAGAAATTATCGTGTGCTAAGGGAACCAGTCGGTTCAGAACGTGTACGTTAAATATCTTAGTTAAATAAAAAAATAATATATATAAATGAGGTGCCCTGAAGGTCTAATAAAACCTCTTCTTTGGGTTAAGGAAGGGAAACATTAAGGAAAAACCACCCAATCTTAAATAGAGGCCAACTGTGGCCACAAAAATACAATAAAAAATCGACTTAAAGCCCCTCCCAAACGCGAGGGAGTAGAATTATATAAACAAGTGACAAAAAAAAGAATGAATAATATAATATAAATGAAGAGAAGTGTAAATTAAAAGCAAAATAAAAATTGCTGATGACTTGGTGATGGGGGTGGAGTGTTGTCCATTTGTCCATGTTGTTGACGTAGGTAGATAGGTAAAAAAAAAACAAGCCGCTAGTTCAACAAGGAGGAGAGTTCAACATCCAGTAATGACCTGTTTATCTTGTGGTTAGAGCTACTGAATGGCCTTTGTCCATCATGTGAAACAGTTCCTAGACCCATAATTAGCGGGGCAAATATAACAGTTCTATGGCATCGAACGAGCTCTTCAAGAATGATTGATGCGAATGGCTCAAGGATGACTTCAAGAGTTCTTCCAAAATTTGTGTTACTCATTCCTGTTTATGTCAATTCTTGATTCATGTGAGGGTTATTGAAAAATAAAAATTATATTGATATTTGTCGATATATTTCAGCGTTCCAAGTTCTGAAGAATTAAACCAAATTTTGGTAAGTTTATATTGTAAAAATAAAATCTTTTAATGAAACGTTCAAGAACTGTTAGAATCTTATAAAAAGAAATAGTTCTTTCATATTCTTGATATCCATTTTAGAAACATCAACATTGTAATAGACTATTTTTTCCTAACAAATTTGTAAATTTGCCTTTCCCAACTTAAATTATGAAAATCTACTTTCAACTTGACATTCAACATCAATTACTAAAGCTTGATTTTTTTTTCCGTTCACCGAAAATTGAGATTAGAATCTGCTTGAGTGTGACTGGCGCAGAAATTCACAATCTGTCAGAAATGTATGTCTGCCCGTATTTATTACTTACAACACAAACTATAAACAACTGATTACCGATATGTTTTATTTTATAGTGGATGGACAATTCTTTAAGATTAATTTCACGATGGATGTTTTAAAATTATTTATTTATTGTGTCTTGAATTAAATAAAACCAAATATGAAAAACACATGCGTTTTCCATTTAAAGCGTTATTTCAAATCATTTCTCAACAGTAGATACAGCTGACTGCTTGTATCTCTCGCTTTGTAGGTGCATGCGCACTGATTGAATTTTAATTAGGTCTCCCAGTCACGGAGGAAATCTGAAGTTATTTAAAATTGCTCCTGAGCAGACAACGCCGATGAGGATATAATCTTGTGATTGGTTTAAAGTTCGTCACGGGATTAAGTTTCTTCTCTTCTCTTATTCTTCAACAAAAGTGTGAAGAGGCAATAAGACTTTTAATAGATATTCTATTGATTTGTCAATTTAACCACGTGATTATGTTTTAATAAAAAACATTTTTTAGCTCTTAACTTTGCCCCTGAATGTACTATTTCTAATTTTATTATCATCTAAGTTTGTTTAACTATATTCAAATGTTTATTTATAGTCTTATAATACTATACATATTTAGTGATTAAAAAAATCTTTCAACATCTAATGCTATCCAATATTTATTTTCCTGATCCTTTTAGGCACGTAATGAAGAGATTGTTGGTGTTACTTGGCCTGTGGGGCGCGATGGTTGTGGCAGCCATGGAACTACCGGGATATCTCATTCCAGATAGTAAGATTCTTTCGAGGAGGAAAAGATACGTCGTTTTCCCAGAAGGAAGCACATTCTCAGTGAGTAAAAACACAAGTTTTGTTAGATGCTAGACAACGGAATGTAGATTAAAACTACGCAAATAAAGAAGGAAAAAAATGTTCTTCCAAATAAATTTATTCGCTTTCAAAATACCTAAATTAATTGTATTGAAACTTCGCATGGACATAAAGCAGAAGTACGGTTAACGTATATGGATGGTTAAAATCAACGTCCTCCATGTTGTTTCAAGATGGCTGCCAAAAAACCACATTCAGCTTCACCTTATTCTATTTTCATGGACACATACCGTGAAAATAACAGGTTAGATAGTATTAATAGTAATAAATACATTATTATTATTATTATTATTATCACTGCGTCTTACTACCCGTACGGTTTATACGCACTTACGCTAATGTGTAAATGGTAGGGTGATTGTGAGATGAAATGGAGGACCTACAGTTTAACGTGGAATCCGAACCACGGTGGAGGCCTGGCATTCCACACATTCACAAGTTGTGATTAATATACGTCTTGTCAGAGGTGAAGGAAGGGTTTGGCAATCAGATACATCTGTGCCGGGACCGAGGATTGAACCCCGGACCCTCAGCACAGTAGTCTGACACCTTACCCCTAGACCGCCAGGTCACAAGTAATAAATACAATATACAGTGAAATGTCTTAATAACGGATACCTTCCAGGATTAAAAAAAAGTCCGTTACTAAGAAGTGTCCGCTATTTGGAAAGAAAAACAACCAGTGTTTGAATACAATTCAGGGGTTCGAGATCTAAACGTTATCCTGGAGAATGTATGTGATGTGACCCCCCAACCCCTCTTGATATATTGACGGTGTGCCACTGACAGGTGGCGCTCTGCCTGACTTACAAAGCGCTCACCGGGGAGAGCAGTATATTCACCGGGGGTCTAGCCTGGGCCATCTCTTACGACCTCCCCAACGAGACCCAGCACGACGACTACAGGTACAAAGGAAGTTTGTTGCCCGCTCCGGAGATATTCCGCAGGAACCGCAGAGATCTCTATCGGAAGGTGGAGGTAGCCATGGACTCGTGAGTGTTACTCTTTTACACAATCAATGGCGAGACTACTAGAGGCTTTCCTTAAAATTTAGCAACAACAAAAAAACAGCACATTGTATCGTAAAGAGGGCGCCTCGGTCAGCGAGAAAGTATCAATCGTTGTCAGGCCACATTGTTTGAAATACAATGGTTTGTTTCGTTTTCTGGAACTACTTCTATATTCTCTACTAAGCTTATACTCCATTTCACCCTTCACTTACAACCATACTTTGCCATATCAATAAAAAAGAGGAGAAAGAAAGCTACGAAACTTATCTCAAAGTAATAATAATACTTAGCACCGCGTCTTACTACCCGTTCGGGTTATACGCTTCAGTACTAATTACTCTAATGCTTTAGGATTTGGGAAGGTTGAATTTAGAGGAAGTGAACCAACAATTGTGTGTAAGAAGAGTAGAAAACCATTTAGGGAAAACCACCCCCAGTTCACCCGACCTAGATTCGAACCTCGATCTCCCCGTTTCTCGGCAGCCTGGCTCAACACGGAACTAGCGCGTTAGCCAGACAGCTACGCCACCGAGGCGGGTAACAATATTTTATAATGTGATGATAGATTCACGTTGTTCAAACATAGAAAGTTTAAAATAAAACAATGTTCCATTTTATATGTTACCTTTAGTTTTGGTTTATTCCCTTTGCATTATTCTTTCTCCCTTCGCTTGCATAGATAAAACGAAATAAACATTTAACCTTCTACAATTGTTTTATATTTTTCCTGCCTACTTTATTTTGTAATCAAACATATAAACGGTTTCTTCTTCGCATTAGAAGGGGCCCAATATAATTATGGTTTTTATTTCAATTCTTAGTTATATCTATACCCTTGAGGGTTAGGGTAGGGGTGGTTGTAATTATTTTACCAAACCTCCCCTAAAGTAGTGTTCCATTCAACCCTCAAGAGTGTCATATTTTATTTTATCTTTTGTCTAATTTTCTCTTTGTCTTATCCTTCAAGAGCCCTCCAGTCAAGGCGTAAGATGTTGATCTTAATTTTTTTTAATTTGTTTTAGCACCACGTCTTACTAGCTTTACAGGCTATACACCAATGTACTAATTAGTCGGGGATTAGTAAGGCTTAATTTAGAGAGAAAATGCACCTCCATTTGCTTAGAGGAGGGTGTAAAACAATTTGGGAAAAACCACCCTCAGTGCATCCGACTGGGATTCGAGATTCAAACTCCTCTTCATCGGCAGTCTAATCTACTGTGAGAGTAGCGCCTTAGACCATGTGATCACCGAAGCAAGTAATTCAGCTATACATTCCTTTAAACTCAAATTTTTTTTAAGGCTTCTTTAGATAGACGGGATAGTAAGATATGCTGCAAAAAAAACCAACTTAGCTGGTATACAGTTATATTTTCATAGAAAGAACCTTATCTGACATGTAGAAAAATTATCAGATCTACTTTTGCGTATTCTTACGTAAAGTCATATGATTTTCATATGCCAATCATCGTAGAGATTATCAATACCTGTAAAGTAACCCCAATAGAATAGTAAAATGTTAAGAGTCTTGACCATAAAAAAATATGTTTGTAATTAATGAAAGTATCTTTTTAAAAAATGGAACTGTGTCTACAATGTTGCCAGGGCTGGATTGGACGGCCGCGCATGTATTCTGCGCACCATCTGTGAGTCTGCGCAGCGCCTCATTCCACGAAGTTCGCTGTTCGTAGAGATGTTCCGCATTTTATTCACGTGAGTTTTCTTATTTTCCACCAGGACCCGTTTGAGCTGTACGCATAAATTATTTACGCTAATCGAATAGGTATGATGAATTTCAACTTTCAGATCTCCAATTTACATAAGAAAAGCCATACCTGACAGCTAGGAAAGCTATTATACCCTGATATTAGTAGGAAACAAGTTCTGAAAGGCTTTATTCCGTACCAGATTCCTACTGTATAGTAGTATTTTGGCATAACAAAAGGCTTTACAGAACGGTAGAACGAAGTCCATACCGGAAGGTCTTTTATCCTTCAGAAATACTGCTATAAAGTAGGATTATGGCAAGAAATAAGGCCTTACAAAAGATACCTCTTAGCAGAATCACGTTTTATTTTTATTTTATTTCTAGCACCGTTTATTCGCAAATGTAATAATTATGCTTATGAGTTAAGGATAAGAAAGGTTTAATTCAGAAGAAATAATATAACCCCATTCGCATTGAGGGAGTGAGGAAAAATTCATTTAGGAAATACCACCCTCAGTAAAACCGACCGGGATTCAAACCCCAATCTCCCTGTCATAGGTAGTCTTTACTTTATTTCAAGAGTGACGCCCTAGACCATGAGGCCACCGAAGCAGAGCTTAACATGTATTAACAGGTCAAATCACATAAGCTTCAGCGGTCGATTTTGATAGATGTAACAATATCTATAGAATAACCTTTCCAAAATCTGGGCTACGATAGTTGTAGCCCAAACGCGGAATATTATATTATTATCTATAAAACAACACTAAAATGTTGACATATTTGTTCATGAAAGAAATCATGCATATATTTTCTAAAAGATTGTTGAACCCAAATCCATACTACTGTATCTGTTGGCAGGCTACCTCTGGAGACGGTGGCGCCACACGAACCTAGCGAGCATCTCGAGTACGACTCTGCGCACCGCAGCGGACTAGCCGAGGACAACTGCGTGGAAATGTTCCCTACTTGTCATTTATCTTTGCTGGATATGTTCCTCAAGGGACCCGAAATGAATATCTAGCAGTCAGTCATTGTGTGAAGTGATACCGAGTACAATAAAGTGATATTATTAATCAACGAATAATCACTTTGTTTTCAAAACATCACCGAGCTTGTTATGAAACATAATGTTTACCAAGATTTAAATTACAGAAACGTATTGTATTTATTACCTTATTTAATAAAATATATATCTTATAAATTGAAAATAAGTCATTTTAGAGCCAGGTAAACTTTTTTATCAAACTAAATGAGTGAGGCGGGTTTAGCACCCGTACCTGTTCGGGTTATACGCTTATGTACTAGCTACACTAATGTGTTAGGGATTAGTACGGTTACATTTAGAGGAAGTGTACCCACATTTGCGTGGAGGGAGAGTGGAAAACCATTTAGGAGAAAATACCCTCACTTCACCCGACCGAGATTCGAGCCTCGATCTCGCCGTCATCGGCAGTTTAGTCTACTGCGAGGGTAGCGCGTTAGACCATGCAGCCACCGATGATGGATGATTTCCTAAGTTAAATAACTTCTATTTATACTTTAATAAAGAAATTTTTTTATATATAAATATATTCTTAGATCTGATAGCTGGATAATTAACTAAGAATTGATTTATTCCTTGACCGTCTTTGTGGTCTAGCGTTCAGATGTCCTGGCTACAGATATAGATGTCGCGGGTTCGATCACCCGTGCTTCCATATCTTCTGTGAAGCTGTGGGTATAGAACTGGGGACAAACTCAGCCTCTTGAGGACAAATTATGAGCTACTTGAATATATAGATAGCAGATCATGTCTAGAAAACTGAGATTGACTGCTGAAGGCTTCATTGTGCTGACTACATGACACTCTTTATCCACAGAATTTGGCAATATCTCCGCCAACAGACGGCGCCCACTTTGTCGGTATGGCTTGATTGCGAACTGACGCCATGGAGATTTTTTTTAAATTCGTAACTTAAAATTAGATGTTTTTGTGTCCTTTTTAATCTGAATCCTACTTGGTATTACGTATTTAAATACACTAATTGAGTATGAATAAGGAAATCAAAATTTAAAGAAAATGTATTCATTTTTATTTGAGGAAGAGCTGGAAATTATCTATGGTAAAACACACTCATACAAATCCTCCAGGGATTCGAATCTCGACCTCCTTATCCCTGACAAACCAAAATGGATTATCTTGACTCTTAGTCCACCGATTCGGGATTGTTTAAATAACAAGTGACCACACCGTCTGTTAGCGATGATAGTGCCAACACCTATAGATAGAGAGTGTCATGCTGTAAGAACGTGCCCTCCAGCCGTTAATCTCAGTTTTCTAGACATGAACTCATACTGAATTATTCAAGTAGCTCCTCATTAGTCCTCACAGAGCTGAGTTTGATCCTGTCCCAGAATCATTTGCTTCACAGAAAGATACGGAAGCACCTGGAATCGAACCCGATATCTGTATCCGGGAGCTCTTACTACTAGGCGGTCTGTTGGAATACCTAGACGACATTATTTACTACATATTACATTTTATTCTAAAGTGAACCATGAAGACAAATGCAAATGTGAATGCATCTTATTTTAAGATGGCTACTCCTGTTAATTAAAGGTGTTAATGAGCTCGGTCAACCTTCAGACAACACCAACATATATGTCATAATTACGTTTGGGATCGTGTTGTGGTGTAATTGAGGCTGCTTCTAAGAACACTTACTTTAAAAACTTTGTGGCTGTAAGTAAAAAAGTAAATTAACAGCCAGCGCTCTCATAATAATACACTTCAGTGGACATTTATTAAGTAAGTATTCATAAAATAGCTATGAACATTCATTTAAAAAAAAACCTTTTTTTTCAAGAGTTTGATTTTAATCTATATTTCAAACATGTGCTATTTTTTTTTCTAATAAAAGCAAGATTTTTTTAACAAGTGAAACTACAATTCCTGATCATTTTAAATGTGTTTATTTTGAACTGACTTAAGAAAACATTCTGCTTGTAAATAATAAAACAAAATAATAGAGGCGTATTTAAAAATAATATTTAAAAATACGCTTCAGGTGCGCCTGGCGGTCATGTTGGACAGCAACGATCTAACCTAGCTTTGCCGTGTATTTATTTTACAGTCCAATTATCATAGTTGATATAAGAAGGGCGTTTAGAAATGTCAAACTATTTTTTCTGTCAATATTTTAATTATATCTATAAATGATAATGCTGCAGACCACATAACTTGACGCATGAATACCGTGAAATTATATCTAGTAGCTTTTCTAGATTTAAGAAAAGGCTATTCCTGTAAAAATTGGATTGTAGTTTTCGTATGAAGCGAATATAAATGAATCGTGTTATAGCAGTTATCTACTAATTACATTTGTTTCTAAGTTATTTTCATTCAGTTACCTACATTTTGTTTACATTGAAATGTAACTTTCTTACCTTAATTGATTACACTATGGCCCTATCTTATAAGCTATACCATAGTGATGCCAAGCAAGGTAAATCACGGTAAATCGAGTGTACATTTATTCATTATATATTTATAAATTACATCTGGACACGGGAATCGAACCCGGTTTAATACATCAATGTTCTTTCCACTGAGCTATCCAGAAATATTCATGTGCACAGGGTCATTATTCACTCATATTTTAAGGCAGAGTCTGTGAAGGACGTGTGGAAATCATTTAAATGATCAATTAAGATCACGAGCTATCAGATAACGCAGCCATTATCGACTCGGTAAGGCTTTATGCTTTAAAATGATAACTGTCTAAATGCGCATATCATGATGGATCCACGCTATTAATTATCTTAAGTATGGCTATATGTTTGGATACTTAGTGGTGGCTTATTTTAAAATAAATAATGAAGGGTTTAAATTTAAAATATAAATTCGAATACCTGTATCTATGAGCTATTTATTATTTTAAATATAAACTATTATATATCAAAAACATGTTTTTCATAAGTAATAATAATAATCTGAAATTTTAAAAAGTTGATGAAAAGATTACTTCGTCATGTTCCTTTTTTTTTTTCTTTCTAGGGTGTAATGGATAGATTTTTCATGATATTATGCCTCATCTGTTTGACTGTGCTGGCATCTAGCGGAGATTATGTTATGCAAAACTCCGAAGGACATCTTCTGTCCCGAAGGAAAAGATATGTGGTGTTCCCACAAGGCAGCACTTTTTCAGTGAGTAGTAGTAAATGGTGTTTTTTGTTGATATTTTGTATCGAGTCCGGGATAACCGAATTTAGTTTCATGAATGGAATAGTGATGATGAAGTGATGAGGAATATTTATGATGAAGTGATGAGGAATAGTGATTATGAAATGATGATGAATATTTATGATGAAGTGATGAGGAATAGTGATTATGAAATGATGATGAATATTTATGATGAAGTGATTATGAAGTGATGATGAAGTGATGAGGAATATTTATGATGAAGTGATGAGGAATATTGATGATGAAGTAATGAGGAATAGTGATTATGAAATGATGATGAATATTTATGATGAAGTGATGAGGAATATTGATGATAAAGTGATGAGGAATATTGATGATGAAGTGATGAGGAATATTTATGATGAAGTGATGAGGAATAGTGATTATGAAGTGATGAGTAATAGTAACCATATCTGTTTGGAAGTGGGATGGAAACACATTTAGGAAGAAAACCCTTTAGAAACATTCTGCTGAAATTTGGACTTCGATCAATCAATCACTAATTTAGAGGATCCTAACTTTTAGTTCACTCAACCAATATAGTTTTTTGTTTGTTTGCAGAATTAAGTAATCAAAGACAAGGCATTTTTAAAAATAATTTACTTCTTACCTTTTTCATATAGGAAAATTATTTTAATCGTGATAATTTTTTGTTTCGAGTCTGGAGCTACAGCCGAAAAGGTTAGATGATAGTCACACCTCAAGGTAAATTTTTTTTACGTCATAAAAGACAAGTTTAACGGAAAGAGGGGGATTAGGAAGAAGGAGGATTAAAATATTGGATAGTTTGAAGGAAAGAAAAAAATTATGTGAACTGAAGGATAATGCAGAGGACGGGGTTCATTGGAGGTCTATGTTCACTGACAAAAGGAATGCTTCTGTCGTAAGACAGAACACCTAATAAAATAATATAAATTAAGGATAATCTACAAATAATTGATTTTAAAAACTTGAAACCTTTTGAAAATGACTAAAACAATTAATTTAAAAAAAAATGAACACTGCTTCATATGAGTATTAAAATTATATGTGTGGTTTTCCAAGGTAAACTTACTCAGAAGAAGTTTACTGATAACTTATTTTGAAAATTTTGTAACAAAATTTAGTAGAATATATGAGAGAATATTCACAAACGTTTCTTAACATTTATTTTATTTTATTTTATTTCATTTAAACAAGACTGGTTTACTTTCTACGTTATTAATTATTTCTGTAAGCTTACTTCGGTGGCCATATGGTCTAAGGCATCACTCTCGCGATAGACTAAACTGACAATGACAGGGAGGTTGGGACTAAAATCCTAGTTGAGTCTACCAAGAATGGTCTTCCCTAAATGATTCCCCACTCTTCCTCCACGCAAACGGGAGTACATTTCATCCACAGTTATACCTTCCTCATCCCTATCTCACTATCGTATTTTTTTCCTAGTACTGAGTCTTACTACTCGTCCGCATATCTACTAGCTATGTAAATGTACTAAAGATCAGAAAGGTTTAATTTAGAAGAAGTGTATCTGCATTTGCGTGTAAGTAGAGTGGAAAACTAATCTAAACTCATGCTTAGCTCACCTGACTGGGATTTGAACCCCGATCTTCCCGTTATCGGCGGTCCATTCTATTGAGAGAGTGACGAGGCAGCTTCTTTCAAACGGTGTGCCGAGGAAGTTTTGGGAGGATCAGTGAGAAAGAATTTAAGGAAAAAAAAAAATCTTTTAAAACCCATTATCTTTTTTTTCAAATAACACAAAATATATTATAATTTTAGCTAATGAACTTTAAAACACAATTTTAACAGTTTTTTTTATCAATAAAACATCTCCTTAAAAAATCGATGGCGTGGTTGACAGCTTTTTTGTCAGTGTTCGGTGAGTTATAAAAGTTTGAACATTGATGCAATATATCTTCCGATCACAAGAACTGGTATTAATAATTTAATAACTCGTATGGACAGAGTCAGTAATGAACGGGTGCTGAAGGAGTGAGGTTTTGGAAGGGAATCCAATAGGTCAATGTGAAAGAAGCGTCTTACAATGGTTTGGGCATGTTGATAGGATAAGGGTGGATCGAGTGACGAAGCAAATATATGAAGGTAGAGTGTGTGGATCAAAAGGAAGGGGTAGGACGTGGTTAAATGCTGTAGACGAATGTGTGAAAAGAGAAACATTAAGAGTTTTAAGAATAAAAGAGAATGTAAGGTTCGATATATGGATGTTGTTGAAGCGAAGGGAGTATGGAAGAATAGGGAAGTGTGGAGAAAATTAGTGAGGATGGACTAAGTACGGAGTTGTTTTTTGAGTTATAAGCACAGTTTCTTGCCTATCCTATAAGGCAACGGCGTTATTGGGATTTTACGGTGTTTGTTTTTTTGTGGTTTTTCAGTGTGTTTTTGTGTGTGTGTTAAGTTTTTCATTTGTATGTATGTGTGTGGTTTTTTTTTTGTGGTTTTGGTGTAGTTAATTTTTGTTGTTGTTTTTGTGTGATTTTTGCTGTTGTGGTTTTGTTGTTCTTTTATTTGTTTTTGTTTTCTGTGTTGTTTTTTTTGTGTGTGGTTTTGGTGTCTTTTTGTGGTTATGATGTTTGTTTTTNTACCAGATTATCGGGTAGTCCAGGGTCCTACTAAGACCCGGATGATTGTTTTGACAACAGACGGCGCTCTGTTTGACCATAAAGGCCTTCGTGACCGGGGACACGGAGACTGACATATTCACCGAAGGTTTGGCCTGGGCCCTCTCATACGACCTTCCTAATGAGACCCTCAAGGACAGCACCTTCCAAGGGGGCTTGTTGGCTCCACCGGAACTGGTCCGCAGGAGTCGCAGGGAGGTGTACAACAAGGTGGAGGTCATCTTGGACTCGTGAGTACACGTTGTCTGAATCAGTCGCTAGGGGCGCTTCGAAATATCTAGGAAGACGTCGAAGGCTAAAAATATCTCCTTCTCTTCAACTTTTGAATTTTGACATCCATAATAAACCTTTGTTTGCATTATAAAAACATTTCGAAGGGAGAAGAAAATATGAATGAACAAATATAGGCCCAAATAATGAACAATTTTTTTTTCTGACCCTCTTCTGTGGTCGCATGGTCTAACGCCCTACTCTCGCAGTATATTAGACTGCCGATAAAGGAGAGATCGAGGTTCAAATCTTGGTCGGTTGTACTAAAGGCGTTTTTTCCGAAAAACAAAAACAAAACTTGTACACTCTTGCTCTCTCCACGAAAATGTGGCCACACTTCTTTTAAATATAACCTTCCTCATTTCTAGAGACATTAGCGTAATTAGTACACAAGTGTTATAACACAAACGGGTTGTAAGACGCGATGCTAATTTTTTTTTTTTTTGGGAGGGGCCACCGCTTCGTTCTAGGATACCCATTTAGGCAATAAGAAAATCTGCTAACTATGCTAATGTTTTACGGGATAATATAGACTAAATTTAGAGGAATTTTGCCCGCATTTGCGTGGAGGGAGAGTGAAAAACCACATTCAGTAAACCCGATTGGAATTTAAGCCCCGATCTCCTCATAATGGCGTCTTCAACCTTTTTATGTCCAAGGACCAAAGTTTCAGTATTTTGTTGGCTCGCGGGCCTCAATACTGTACCGATAATATTAGGAGTGAATGGATATTAAAATATTCGTATTAGCTCATTCTTAAACGCTTATACTCACACTAGGGATTAGGATTTCTCGTGAAATATATTCTGTGTTGTTTCATAACAGGAGTTAATAAGATTTGTCTTGTCTACTAGAGTAGTCATTGTCGGTTCAAATTACATGCGTACTAAAACGCAATACTTTTCTTTGCGCAAAATTATATTTTATAAAATACCTAATTTAAAATACGTAAATTAAAAAGTTATTTATTTATTAATTGATTATGTAAAATATATATATCTCTTTATGTCATTTTTTAATTTTTAAATAATTTTATATTTTTCATGAGCAAGTGGGCTGCAAAAAATGTTATAGCGGGCAACAAGTGGCCCGCGGGCAACGGGTTGAAGATCCCTGCTCTAAATCTTTCTCTTTACCTAGCTTGAAATTTAAAATAAGTGTTATGTGACAACAACAATAACAACAAAATTCTTATCTTCGACTGTTCTTCACTTTTTTAGAATGTGATAGTTTGTTCTATGATGAATATAATGAATGTTTCCAGTGCTGGGTTTGACGGTCGCGCATGCGTACTTCGTACCCTGTGTGAATCTACCCAGAGGCTGACAGCTCGCAGCTCTATGGTGGTTGAGCTGCTGAGGGCCATATTCACGTAAGCTAACAACTCCTATAGTCAGCAGAGTGAGGTATTGTTAACATGCTCCGTGCCTTACAACCCGTCCTTGCGCAGCACCTACTTACCGCCCTTCGCGTGTGCACAATATTACTACCCATCCATGCGCAGCGCCTTATTGGCCGTACGTGCGCACCACCTTGCATTACGTCAATGCGCAGCACTTTAATGTTCGTCTGGATACAGCATGTTACTAACCACTGATGCGCAGAATCTTACAACCCGTCCGTGCGCAGTGCCTTACTGGCCGCACATGCGTAAGATCGTACTACCCGTATGTGAGCAGCTCCTTAAATCCATAAACGCGCAGCACTTTACTGCTCGTTCAGCCACTGCATCTTACCACCCACCCGTGCGCAGCGTCTTAGTACTCGTCCAGCATATTTGTACTAAAGAAGTTAGGGGGCTGGAATGTAAAATGTGGAGGTAATGCACCCGCATTTAGCGTGGAGGAGGAGTGGGAAACTATTTAATGTCGGGAGGGGGGGGCGGCATGCCTCAATAAATTCTGACCACTCCGACACCGGAAAATCAAACTAGATTAGACGGATGGCTTTAGTGTTGATAGTATTACTATTGTGATTTTTTTTACAGTCTCTTAGTATTACATTGGGTCACTTGCACCTGAAACGTCCCTTGTAATTAAATCTGAATCATTCGCCTTGGTTCACCTCACATTAAGGCGGCCGGCCTCGGCTTTGCTAGTAGGAATCAATCGCTGCCACATACTTGTGTTGAATAGTCTTATTACCCGCCTAGGTGGCGTAGTTGGTTAACGCACTAGTTTAGTGTTGAGCCAGACTGCCGAGGACGGGGAGATCGAGGTTATAATCTCTGTCGGGTGAACTGAGGCGGGGAGGGGGGTTCCTAAAGGGTAGACACTAAGCTCAATTTACTTATGCTAAACTAATTAACTATAGGACTGGAATATAACTAATTGCTACACTGTCTAATTGAAAAATAAGTTTAGATAGTCTTGAGAAACTCTTATCTACAATTTTATAATAATGTACTACTACTACTGAAGGCTGCCTCTGGAGACGGTGGCGCCACATGAACCCAGTGAGCATCTCGAGTACGATTCTGCGCACCGCAGTGGATTGGCCGATGACAGCTGCGTGGAAATGTTCCCGGCTTGCCCCGTGTCCCTACTGGATGTCTTGGAGAATATGTTGAAAAAGCCAAAGGGAGATTATGAATGACACTCTAAGTAAATATATCGACACAAACGTATATACTTTTTCATAAATTTCAAATTAAAAAAAACTTATCGGTAAATGACTCTCAAATGAACCTTTATCTAAAACAAAAACGGTATCTATTTTCCCTTATAATTTAAAATACTCTTTTTCAACCAAATCGTAAAGGATAGTTTTGAAAAATTTAAATGATCAAAAATCAGTAATTATTAAATTACACTTATTATATATACTTTTAGGAAAAATTTTTATGTAAATCACTCCCCAGAAATTAATTTAGAGTGAAATTGTTATATCTATTTTCAAAAGATGTAAATATCTAAAAACTTTATCAAATATTATCCTATCCTTAATTTTAAATCTCGATTAGAAACCAAGATTAGGCCTCCAGTATGTCTATATAACATCTAAATATCAAGTTTGAAATAAATTAATCAACCCGTTTAGAATATAACCCCTCGTACAGACAGACAGACAGACAAACAGGGTAACAGAAAAATTTGCAACAGACATTTTTTTGTTTTGTTTAGGGACACAAAGAAATTTCGAGATCCTTCATAATCTAGAAGTAAAAAATGTTCACGATCAAAACATTTTCTCTAGATGAGAAGGTAAAACATATATTTAGCCATTATAATCTATATACTGAAATAACATAATAAATTAGATTTTTTTGTCAAGTGAGATTAGAATTAAAATAATAAATTTAACTGGAATTTCTTGTTTTATGTTATAGATTTATTTATTCATATTATTAAATATAATAATTTAAACAAAACTATTACTGCAATATGACACAGCTTGTACACTCTGGTTAGCAAAATGTTTCAAAAATTGAGCTAAAACGAGTTCAAAGTTTATCAGCTACTACAACATAATTTTAATTCAATGGCTCTCAACAATTAAATATAATATTTCGTAGTTAGTGGTTTTTATAGATTTATTTTTATTGCTAGCCCATATATTCTTTGTTTATGATCAAAATGAACTTTTATGGCATTATATAAAAGTTAATAAATTAATGTAATTATTACTAATCAAAGATATTTCAGTATATACCAAATTTAATTCAATATTTTTATCAATGATTTATTTTATCAAGTGTACAGTAATTATTACTATTATTATTATTTTATTGAATTAAACAATAAACATACAAACTACCATTAGCAACTTTACATTACGGTATTTATGTAATTTTGTAAGTACAAAATTGGGATTTTTATGTGAGTTTATATATTTTCATTGAGTAAAATTTAAGTGCATTATGAAATATTATTTATAGCAGAATACAGTGTGGTGTTAACTAAATATGTTCAGCGATCAGATAAATACATACCGTTGCAATGAGATTTTCTTGACTATTTAAATTGGTTGTGTTCGCGTCGCCTGCTACAAACAGTTCTATATGTACTTTCCTGCTTTTGTGTTCGCGTCACGGGAGCAAATTTACTCTCTGGTTGTTCTCGTCGTCGTCACAGCTGTACCCGTGGCAGAAAATGACTGCCTTTTCTATTTCGTCTCATGAGTGGGAGCGAGTGGGTCATTTTTGAAACTGAATAAAAAGAATAAAAAGCGCACCATTTTTGAATTATACTTAACCTAAAAGTTTGAATTGATTTAACAAAATTTACAAACCTATTCGGTGACCGCATGACCTAAGGCGCTACTTTAACAGGAGACTAGACTGACGATAATGGGGAGATCGAAGTTCGAATCTCAATCGGGTGTACTGAGGACTTTTCCAAAATGTTTTTCCACTTTTCATCCACACAAATGTGGATACGCTACCTATAAATAGTATTAATAATCCCTTAAACCATAAGTGTAATTAGCGCGTATAACAAGAACCGGTAGTATGATGCAATGTTGAAAATATTACTAATTTTGAGTTGACTACAATAAAATGTTCTTCCTTTTAAGAAGTGTTAGAATGTAAAATTCTGAAAAAATAAAATTAAGTTTGAGAGCTATTTGGTTAAAATCTTTTTTCAATATTTATGCTATCAAACATAACCTTAGTTTTTGGCATACAATATATTTGTGATCGCAGAGAAAAAGTGTGAATTGAAGGTTAAAAAAAAATTTTAGGGACCTAACGCAAATTGTAGTGTTAAGTTCAGTTTAGTAAAAATAAAAAGCTGCATGGTCTAACGCGCTACTCTCGAGAAAGTGGGCTACCGGTGATTGTATGAGATGGTCAAAAACAGGGTTTGCTTCCGCCATCTTTAAAAAGAGAACTGAAAGGATTGAAAAGCTGCTCGCATCGCCTCAAAGAGAATAGCTTGTTCCATCTGCTCCTAACTTACGGCTAGCTGTACTCGTCACATGTGTAGAACTGTTCCCAAACTTCGACGCGAACAAAACTATTGAATTAATCAATGAATGAATCCATATAAGTAATTGTAGCAACAGATTTTATATCAACAAAATCTTTGCTAAATGTAGTTTTTTTCTTTTTCTAAGTTCTACATTCAGGATCATAGGTAAAGGCTTAGGAAAGGTTAGCGATACCATTTTGGCACATAAATCACACATAGATAATTAATAAATAGTTCAAGGTCATATTTATAATATAACATGAGCATTTTCTTTGAAAGAAAGTAATTGATTACAACGTCATAGTAGAAATGCAACACTAGATATAGTTATATTGCTGTTGTTCTGTACCTAATTTGATATGAGTTAGAAAAAAATATTGTTTTTTCATTATTAAAAAGTGAAGTATTGATAGTTTACTGAAACACAATATAACTGAATTCAAAATATAAGTAAAATATTTACACCAATATTCTTGCAAAAATATTGATACTTTTCGGCTTGTTGAGTCTTCTATTGCTTTTAACTTTACTAATTTCCAATTTTAAAAGTGATAATGTATAATTGTATTAAATATTTTTAATCTACGTAAGGGTATTTTTATATAATTTTCAAATAATTTATACATTACAAATATTAAAATATATTTAGATCTATTGTCTAAGAAGACAAAATCCTAGATTTTTTATTGGCTTTAATCATTGGATGTATAACATTCCTAAAGTACCATTATTTTTGTCACAATTTTAGTTTAAATAAATGGAAGACGTTGATTTAATCAATTGGTTCAAAGAAACAACAGTTTTTTTTTTTCATTTTATGTATACAATTCAGCATCAACTAGAATAAGACAATAAACATTGCAAGTAGGATTTTGTTAGATTGTTAATAATTATGAGTATTCCATAAAAATGCTTGTTTAATTCCAAATATTAAAAATCCAAGCATATTAAAAATATAATTAATACATACTAGATTATTTTATATTATAATCATTTGGAAATACAATAAAATTAAAAGTCATTTTACAATCACAACCTTCTTGATGAAACTTTTAAAATTAAAATGTAAATAGCATTTGAAAATTATAGATTGAATTTTTACATTGTACTTAATTTATTTATCAAAGGGATTTTACAAATAGGATAAATTTGTATGAATACTACATTAAATTTAATTGGTTAAACATGTATATTATATAATTTCTGTAATTTATTAACTGCTACTGTAGCTGATGAAGAATGTAAACCTAAAATGAAATATTTATTTCAAAATATATAGGTATAGTTATTTTGATTACGTATCTTTGTTGGATTGTATTCAACTTTGAGTAGCATTCAATAATTATAAATTAAATAGCAGGATGTCCACACTTAAATAATTGAATATTTTTTCTTTAAAACTACAATGCTGCCATTTACAAGTGTGCATCCCATTTAACGTAATATATTTTAATATTTATTGTATTTTATTTGAAACTTCAATGTTTCATGAAAATGTGTTTAAATTTTATTATAAGAGACTCGTTTCTTATTTTTTAAGTTTTCTTGTTTTCCTTTGATTGTCTTCCTAGCATTTTAAAAACATAATCATAGATAATATTTGATTGTAATTACTATAGTAATTAATAAAATAAATACATCAAGATATAAATATATATATATATAATCACTAACCAAACTTGCTGAACAACTTTATCTAGAAAAGAAGATTAAAAATAAATTGGGCTAACTACAAATTTTATTTAGTCATAACAATATTAGGAGTATTCAAACATTTCTAATGATTATTTTATTACCTGTAGTATCAGTGAACAATTTTTGTTGAATATACTTGCATTACTTTATCAAAAACAGTTCACACTTTTAAATACAGTATTTTGATGACAACCTTTACTTTTTTTTATCTTGCATCAATGTATTTAGTTAGAGCAAATGTTTTAATACTTCGATCGATAGATTATTTCACAGATAAATCAATTTTCATAACACTGCCACTCTCTTAACTATGTTGTGTTGTTCAATAGAAACAAAGAGAAAAGATAACGTTTTTTCCAAAATTACGGGTCAGTCTAGAGTTTTTATTAAATAGTCATAGGGAAATAATATTTTAAAAGTTACTTACACAAGTTATGATAGTTTTTTAATTTTCCAATTATTATGAATTATTTATTTTCAACAAATCGATTTAAAATAATATTATTATTTAACAAATATACTCAACAATATGTTGATTATCTTTATGATAAAACACTTTTAATAATTTTAAATACTATGTTGAAATTTCCAAAATGTTTTACAATGATTTTTTTGTTTGGTTAGTCTAGTTTACTAAAATGTTCGATAGACTGTTTCATGTATTTTATAATATTTTTGAAAACATGGAAATTTCAACCAAACACTAATGATACTAAAGTATCGGCTAATTGTATCTATCTTCATTCTCTTAATGAGTATTTTTGAGTCTTATTTAGAGATTTTAAAAATAAACACAATAATTATATATTTTAAAACGTCCAAATATGTTGCTAATTTAATCTGTTTTAATTAATGTATAAAGTGAGTTGTCAAACTTAATAATTTACTTGTAATACTTGTATTACGTGTAAGACACCTAAAATATTTTTTTACACATATGATATGAATAAATTTAAGATAACAGATGTTTCCAAAACTGGTCATAAGGTTTTTAACTGTGTTCATAAGAATGGAATAAACAAACTATGTTTCATATTAATGGTTAGTAGATTGTTTTGACTAATTAATATAATTTAATTTGATTGAATTAGCAATAGTCAAATTATTGAAGCTTAAGATAGAAATGATTAAATTTAATGAAAAATTCATGCAAAATGTATTTTTGTTGTTAATGTTTTTTTAAAAATATTATCAAACTTTGACTGTTAAATTCCTTCAAATAAATGAGTAAAAATATTTTATTTTAAACCAAAACTAAAATCTATTTCAAGGTAATAAATATAAATTTAATTTGTTAAGTATATTTTTATATAGTATATCTATTCACTATTCAGTCCTTATTAAATCTATATTAGTTACACCTACAAATGTAATTCAATAAGAGATTATTTAAGAAATAATTTATTAATTTAACATTCGACACCACACATTCAGCTATTAAACTCAAGACATCTTCAGAAATATATAAACATTCAAATCAACACATAAAAAATGGAAGAAACTAAATATTTAAAAGCTTTTTTACTATTATTTAACATTTAGTTGTTTAGAAGATGCTTCAAGGTTAGCTATATTTTAAAAATTTCCATCCAAAATTCATCCTATGTACGGTAAGATATTTAAACCCTATTTTTTCCTGATAATTCATTTTTTATTTTATTTATAAGCCCAAACATTTTGGAAATATATATAAAAATTTTAAGATATTTTCCTTGCATGCTCTAAATGTCTATATTTTTGAGGGTTCAGTTTATTCTTAAACAAAAGTACTGTATGTATTCAAAATCTTTAAATTGTACTTTAACTCCGTTATGAGAAAATGTGATTTATTAACATTGTGTAAAAAATAACATAATAATAATAATAATCTTTTTAACTCTTGAAAATTACATTCTTATAGTAATTTATGTTTCCCCTGTAGCCTTTAGCTATAATTTGCGTCTTGTGAAATATTTTATAAAAATTTCTAGTTTTTTTTCCCTTAAACAACTATAAAGGTGTTATTTATTAATATCAACTTTATAATAAAGTGACACCCCTTAAAAAATGTAAATATAAGAAAGTTAATGAATCTTAAAAATATGTTAATAAGTTTTTACATGTAGATTATTCAAACTATACGCCTACTTTTCCATAATTTTAATGTAACAAATACTGTATAATTTTAAATACTTTTCTTAACTTTAATTATCTAGTTTCTCTTCTCAATTCTTTATTCATATTTTAGAATTATTAAATACTTTGTCTAAATAATTTATAAGCAATTTCTAGCATTACTAATTTTAGTAGATCTACTTCGGCGGCCGCGTGGTCTAACGCGCTACTCTCGTGTTGGACTAGACTGCCGAAGAATTCCAGTCGGGTGCACTGAGGGTGTTTTTTCCTAAATGGTTTTCCACACGCCCTCTATGCCAGTGCGGGTGCATTTCTTCTAAATTAATCCTTTCTAATCCCTAACTCATTAGTGTAAATAGTACATGAGTGTATAGCCCGTACGGGTAGTAAGACGCGGTGCTAAAATAATAATAATAATAATAGTAGCGCATAATTCAAACGGTTAGTATGACACAGTGCTAAAAATTATAAATAAATAAATTGTGATATGATTGTTTTTATCCAAGCAAATAAAAAACTACAGTCCACTTTAGAATAGAGCAGCGTTTCCCAAACTATGCTACGCGTACCCCCAAGGTACTAGAGGGATTTCAGAAGAAACACAGCATGCCACTGAGTTTTATTTATCATACATTTTTTATAGTAGAAATTCATAAAACAACGTTAAGAAATATTCTAACATGACCCCATGGACTTTATTAAACCTTTATTCCCCGCTGTCACGACTTTGTTGAGCACTAAGACTTGATTCATTTTCTGAACGCCCGTTTACATTTTACAAAATTGCGGTCGGGCATTTGTTTCATACTTTTATGAATGGATGAAAGAGGTACTTGGTAAGGTGATGGCCTTTAAAGGGGTACTTTGGCCAGGCCATGGCTCTGAAGGGGGTACTTTGGCCAGGCCATGGCTCTGAAAGGGGTACTTTGGCCAGGCCATGGCTCTGAATAGGGGTACTTTGGCTAGGCCATGGCTCTGAAAGGGGTACTTTGGCCAGGCCATGGCTCTGAATAGGGGTACTTTGGCTAGACCATGGCTCTGAAAGGGGTACATTGGTCAGGCCATGGCTCTGAATAGGGGTACTTTGGCTTGACCATGGCTCTGAAAGGGGTATTTTGGCTAGACCATGGCTCTGAAAGGGGTACTTTGGCTAGACCATGGCTCTGAAAGGGGTACTTTGGCTAGGCCATGGCTTTGAAGGGGATACTTTGGCTAGGCCATGGCTCTGAAAGGGGTACTTTGGCTAGACCATGGCTCTGAAAGGGATACTTTGGCTAGACCATGGCTCTGAAAGGGGTACTTTGGCTAGGCCATGGCTTTGAAGTGGATACTTTGGCTAGGCCATGGCTCTGAAAGGGGTACTTTGGCTAGACCATGGCTCTGAAAGGGTTACTTTGGCTAGACCATGGCTCTGAAAGGGGTACTTTGGCTAGGCCATGGCTCTGAAGGGGGTACTTTGGCTAGGCCATGGCTCTGAAAGGAGTACTTTGGCTAGGACATGGCTCTGAAAGGAGTACATTGGCTAGGGAATAACTCTAAAAGGGTTAGGTAAGGGACTTTGTAAAAAAAAGGTGTGTGAATAACTGACAGAGAACAAAAACTTAAACAGCGTAAGAAATTAAGTATAGTTTTAAGAGGGAAACATAAACTCCTATAAGAATAATGAACCTTTCTCGACCAAACCCTTCCACCAAAAAAAACAAACTAAGGTTCCTGTGTGAAGGGGAGGGCCGTGTTTAATCCTCTTCAGGCCCCATCATCATGATCCTCATCTTCTTCTTGGCTATCTTTGAGTACCGGATGTCTATGGGACGTGTCGTGTCGTAAAGAGAGGGCGCCTGCAATATGATGAGGGCCGTACCCATGATACAGGCCACGGTGAAGATCCACAAGAACAGTCTGTCCAACACCATGGCCACGTACTTCCAGTCTTCCTCCACCTGGAGGAGGAACAATCAACAACATGGAGTGAGGGCCAGGACGACACGGCGGCAGCTCGTGAGTTGTAAGGCTCGACAGGACTCTACTAACACACTATTACCTCTCAATCAGTAACAAACTTTGTACATTTTACATCCGATAAAACCATGCATTCTTTACTGTGTGTGTAATTGGTCAATTTATTTTATTTTATTTACTTGAGGTATTTAAAATGCACGAACAGACTGACTATATCACGATAATTTGTATGAGCGAGAGCGAAAGAGCCTACCAATTTCACCGGGAAAGGTATTCTCACATACTTTTCAGGGTTATTTTTACGTGGCATAATCGACATGGGACCGAAGGCTTTATTTCACCTACGAAGGAAGTTGGCTGGGTTTTGAACCCACAACCATCGGATGCTGAGGTGACTTTAAGACTACTGAGGTCGACATGTTGGTCAATTGATTAGTCTAAAAGAGATGTGTGTGGGGTTAACAGTACAGTTATGTTATCTTCTATTTGGTATCAGACTTGAACTTTCAAATATTCAAGATCAACCTTTTTTAAAACGATAAAATATACTTTCTCTGATTACGTTACTGTATGTGTGGCTGGTCAATTGAGTAGTGAAAAGAGGGTAGGGTTAGAGGAGTTTACTAAGTATAGTTATTATTATTATTAGCACCGCGTCTTACTACCCGTTCGGGTTACACGCACTTACGCTAATGTGTAATGGTAGGGTGATTGTGAGATGAAATGGTGGACCTCACATTCACAAGTTGTGATTAATACACATCTTGTCAGAGGTGAAGGAAGGGTTTGGCAATCAGATAAGTCTGTGCCTGGAACGAGGATTGAACCCCGGACCACCAGCACAGAAGTCTGACACCTTACCCCTAGACCACCAGGTCACCTGTAAGTACAGTTCTGTCAAGCATGGTTCGCCCTAGCAACAACCCTACGAGCTGCGCCTGAAATGATACTGAGAATTTAATACAACACTGTGGTTTGGTAAATGTGTCATTAGATCAATTACCCCAAGAAAAAAATATTATTACTTGGCCACACTAAAGGGACGTGTTAAAAGGAGTCATTGTTCATTAGACAGTTTATTTCTTTGCTTTACTTTACATCCATGACTGTTTCCAGATTGTGGTCTGTCAGGTTTTTTTTTATTCAAGCCATATATTTTCCACTACCGGCTTGCTAGGTCTGTCATAGCTTCAAGCGCCTTACAATCTTACTTAAGACTAGGACAGGATCAACATTCAGTCCCTGGACGTTAATTTATCACTATGAAAGGGTAAATCCACATTTAACCAGTGATACTTTTCGGCCATGCTGGGAATCGAACCCGGGACCCTTAGCTCAGTAGAAAGACATGTTATCAACTGAGCTAAGATGTTGGATTTATTTCTATGCTCATCTTTTCAATTTTCCTCTTGGCTACTTACATGTTTACTCCAATGAGGAAGTGAAAATTCAGAGATGTGGCGTGCCCTTAGCAAAATAAATCTCGGTACTACATATTTCTGGGATTTGAACCCTGAGCTCTCTGTCATCAGAAAGGTAGAATAGATTAATCAGACACCTTTGTCTACGTGTCCAGCGTTTTAAGTGGTAAAAAAACATATATTGACTAAGGTATCGTATTTGAAAGGCACACTACTTATAGAATAGCTTTGACTAAAATGACGATTTTTTTAAAATAAAAATATCTTAAAATATCTATCTATTTTACCTCTTTAGAAAAAAATGTGAAGATAATAGTTTGAACAAGTAGTACACAATTTACAAAATTAATTTTTGAAGATGTTTTTGTTTTAATAAGGACAGTTTTGAATATAAATAGTAGGAAAGAATAAATTTTAAAATAGTTATCAACATATTTGAATTGCAATTTTTCTTCATACTATACATTATTCAATCACACAGTTGCTTTTTAAGGTGAGGATGCAGGAAAAGCGAGAAAATATAAGTGTTTTTTCAGGGTTTTTTTTACTAAAATTTTTTTTGGCCAAAATAAATAAAATATTGCTTCAGTAGCATCGAGTTTAATTTTCTTCACGTGGTGATATCAACAGTTGTCAATGGTGTTCTGAAACTTAATGAAAACTTTTTCTCTTCACTTAAAAAGTTTCTCGTCTGACACTTCTATGCTCATTACATAAATATTCAACAACTGTTGGTATAACCATGTGAAGAGGATTAAACTCTATGGTTTTACTGTAGCAATATTTGATTTATTTTGAGCAAAAAAGGTTTTGCTATAAAAACTGCAAAAATATTTCCCTTAACTTGCTTTTCCTACACCCCCACCTAAATGGAGCTCTAACGAATAATTTTAAAATGTAATTTTCATGTATGACTCAAATGATTTTATCTTTAATTTCTAGTTTCTACATATTATTTACAGCGAATAATATCATTATGGTTTATTTTAACTCAAATTGATTATATTTCAAATTTTCTCTACTTCATCGAAGTCACTGATTACTCTTATTGCTAGTCAAGTTTACCTATTATTGCATTTTTTATCTTCAACTCTGCAAGTTAAATATACTAATTTTATAATTTAACCTTATCAAAATTTGTGCTTTACAACAAAATTTAACTATACACATCTGTTGTGTATATTTTTTCATATTTTAATCTCGTATTACTAATTTGTATATTCCAATAAACAAAACTTTATATCATTTGTTCTTTTACCATTTATTGACTGACTAATGCGGAACAAGAAAGATATCAATGCTATAGGTTGATAACTATTTCAAAATTTATTATTTATTATTATTTTTATTCAAAATCTAAATTTAAATATTGGTAAGGAAAAACTATGAGAGTTTATTTATTATATTTTCCACGTGGATTTTTCAAGAACTTCTTCCCTTAAAAATCTAATCTTTTAATAATCACGAATGAATCTGTTTTATGAGAACTACAAACGTTTCTTATTCTTTTCATGTCTAGACAAATACATATAAAACAGCGCTGTAACATTCGAAACACACAATAAAAAAAATTCTCTTATCTCTTTTATATTCCTTACCATAAAATAGTATACCAAGTTTTTATTTTTCTCGTTCATTATTTTCTTGTAATATTTTATATTTTATTGATCGTGAAGTGTCTGATTCTGAAGTCGTTAAAACTTCGTCTTACTACCCGTCTTGGATGTATTTATATATTAATCACGTTAATGGGGGTGGAGATAAGTAAGGTAGAAATCGGGAAAACTTTATCATAATATGCATGGAGGGAGAATGGAAAACCAAAAAGGGAAATATCTTGTATATAATGCGCGTGCATATCAACGTGGGTCTAGCGTGTATATATATATATATACGTGGGTCTAGCGTGTATATATATATATATATATATATATACCAAACCTAAATTATACATCTTTAAGTTTTCTACATAGGTATCACCATATCGATTGGGCTTTATATTTAAAAAAGATGGTACCTGAAATGGAGAAGGGTTGTTTTCATTGGTATCACTTGATAACTAATAAGTTACACCTACTTACATTTTCAAATCTGTCCTTATTTTTGGCATGTTGAGCAATGAACCTAGCGTCATCGACCGTCTTTTCCATTTCTTGCGTAGGTTTTTCAAAAGGGGGGCTAATATCGTGCACCCCACACACCAACCCACTAACACAACCGCCGGGACTAAACAGTTCGTCGTCTCCCCCAGGCAAGGGTAAAGGTATGGGGAGGGGCTCCCCGAAACAAGGTCCGACCCCCCCTGCCGCCGCCACGTCGAACCTCGACGGGGGCAGAGCCGGTATCTCGTAATCCGCACTGAACCTCTTCCCCCCGTACGCCACGTATTTGTCTATGTCCGAGGGGACGTCGAACACACCCGTCAACACCCCTTCCGGCGGTTTCAACTCGTCCTCCTCGTCCTCGACGGCGTCTTCCTGTTTCGGTCGCTCGATCAGGAGGATCTTGGGCAGTATCTGGATAAACACCCTGTGGACCCAGGGCCGCATCCGGTGCGTGACTGGAGACCGGAAGTTCACGTTGAGCACCGCGATGGTCACGACGACTGAGAGGGTGACTAAGACCATGGTGAAGAGGAGGTACTTGCCGAGCAGAGGTACCGTGAGTGAGGTAGGAGGAATGATCTCGGCCAAAAGCAGGAAGAACACGGTCAGCGACAGCAGGATGGAGATACACAGCGATACCTGAACAAGACAGTAAGAACAAGCGAGAAATATTATCGGAACTAGGTCATTATCTTGGACAGCAGCAAGAAGAACATGGTCAAAAATATCAGAATGGAGCTACACAGCGAAATAAATAAATCTGTGAGTAGAAGGGGAGAGATAATGGTAGCCAACAGCTAAGGCGAGGAGGGAAGGGGTGGATGGTTTTTTTAATTCGTATAAATCAATATAAAGTATAATAATGCAATAAAACGTGTCCCCCACCTTTTCCCCGGAAGCTGAGGGCAGGTAGAACACGAGCACGGAGAGGAAGGAGATGCCCACGCAAGGTATGATGAGGTTGACCGTGTAGAAGAGGGTCTTCCGTCGCAGAGTGATGTTGAAGATGATGTCCGGGTAGGGCTCTTCGCAGCAGCTGTAGAACTTCTCGTTCCTGATGGCGGGCACCTTCATGATGTCCCACTCTACCGACAGGTAATAGTCCTGGAGGTCTATCCCCACCTCGATAGTGTCGGAGTCTGGCGTCTGATGACTGTGTCGGAGGTCCACCTGAGGAACCCAAAAACAAGTCCCCTTATAAACTGGACAAAAAGGTGGAGAAAAAAAGGCTTGTCCAGTTTGAGGAGTAACTTTCTACACCTACTCGTCTAAACAGTTCTAGAACGTTTGTTTTAGCATAGTGTCATTTTACAGGACACTTTTATTTTGACCAAGATAAAAAGGTCCTCATCTGATGCCCATGAAAATATTGAGTAACTGTTGTCTTTCGACAGGTACTTTGCCTTTTGTTCAAACTAACTCCTCCAGCATGTCTTTAACAGAAACCTCCTTTTTACTTTCTCTCAACACCTCGGAGAGAAAGTATTGTGATCGTCAAAAAAAATTGAGCTCGAGATTTTGATAGATGACTCCATGAAACCAAAAAAGTTGTTTTTGCAATTCTGTCTGTAGTTCTGTCCCTCGGGCTATAGCCGAAACTATTTTACCGATTGGGATAAAACTTGGTATCTGAGGTTTTCATAAGGTCCCACCCGAGGGATTTTTGGAATTAGACATTTAACCCTAAAATTAAGGGTAGATCACTGAAGGGCGTATAGAGGAAAAAATTAATTTTCTCAAAATTCGCTATAATGATTTTGATTTAATATTATAATCTAGACACGTTTTATTATTATAAACAAGATGGAAATCCTCATTTTCTTATGAAAATGACTTTGAGCAATGGTACCTTACATAGGGGTAATTTTCCAATTTTCATCATTTCTCAGCAACTATTTGAGATACGAAATAACTTAGCGATGCGTCGAACCATTTATTTATTTATCATTAAAACTTTTTAAAATATTTAAATGCTTGTGTACTGAAAAAAATATTTCTAAATTAATTGGATGGAAAGGATTGATAAAATCTGCGCTGAGGAATGAATATGGTCTAGAGAACTAGAAATAGGTACTAAGAACTGAACTCCAAATGACACCGGGGATCATCTGAGGGAGTTTGGAGTATTTAGGAAACCCTGGGGATCTTCAAAGAACATTGAGGGGCTCCATGGAGATTTAAGCATTTTAGAAGAATATGTGTGTTAGATGTGTCTCTGAAATTCTTGACGAACTGTGAGGATCTCAAGAAGATTTGAGCAGGCCAGCTTTATTTTATGATACCTAAATTTATCCATATTTCACTTAGAGCCTCTAGTGCAAAGATTCTCAAAGTGGGGTCCCCAAGGCTCATCCAGGGGGTCCACGTGACTAAAAAAGTTTGAGAACCACTGCTCTAGTGGATTCGCGTTTGAATCCCAGACAAGATGGTCAAGTGAAAATTAATTTAAAATAGTAGATTTAATTTAATAAATTGAATAAGAATGTTTAGGATCACCCTACCACCTATGTAGTGTAATGGACAGAGTTCCTGCCTACAGATTCCGAGGTCCCGGGATCGATCCCTGGCTCTTCCAGATTTTTCTGTGAAGCAGTGGGTCCGGAACGGGGTCAAACTCAGCCCCGTGGGGACAAATTGGGAGCTACTGGAATAAAGAAGTAGCAGTTCCGGTCTAGAAAACTGGGATCTACGGCTGGAGGGTTCGTTCTGTTGAACACATGACACCCTTTATCAGCAAATGTTGGCACTATCTTTCACCAACATGCGGCGGCCGCTCGGTCGCTGAAGCCATGGAGTTTGTTTGTTTTGTTTAGAACAGCCCAAGGGTCATTAAGTTTCAGTTGCTAATAATCTAGCCCTGTCACGTGCCACGAATAAATCATCACTGGGAAGACATATTAAACAAATAAATTGTGGCTCTTAAGGTTGTTACGTTAGTTTCTGTTTGTCCTCCCTCCGTTCTTCTGTGAGGGTTTTTTGTTAGCTTGAAGAGCCTCTTCTCACAATTTATAACATCTCCACTCGTGTTATCCCCCAGTAAAGAATCCTCTTTATCTATTTCATCTCACACCCGCACCAGCTACCCATCAACGTCACCCACACACACAGCGCATTCTCGTGGTGCACGTAACAAATGTTGGTATAAGAGAGAGTATTATTTATCTCCACATGACAGATCAGTAAGGTTTTGGTTGGAAGGAATTTTTAGAAAATACAATGGAAACCTTTCTAAATGAATCGTGATCATTCTTTCGACTGACAAAAAAACAAACAAAAAAAACACACGACCCAGCTATACCTAAATTTTTCTACAAACATAAAAAGCTAATGTATCTGGTCGCAAGTATTAATACGTTCAGTCACGTAATCTGCAGATGTTTATATTTTTTAAACAAAATCACATACAATTCCTTATACTTCAAATTAATGTTTTTTTTCTTTCACGACACATGAAGAATACAGGAGAAAGTCACATTACATATATATTTCATGACAACAAATTTTATATCATAAACCCCTTAAGGACCCCAGAAATTAATATTTAATTTAAATTAATTTAAATATGACAGACTTCGCGTTTAACCATTATCTAAAAATGCATTAAAGAGGTATCATGATTGTCTAACACATTGCAGCACTAACTCAATTTAAAGTGTATTAGAAAGGCATCATGATTGTCTAACAGATGGCAGCACTAACTCAATTTAAAGTTCATTTTAAAGGTATCATGATTGTCTAACAGATGGCAGCACTAACTCAATTTAAAGTGCATTTGAAAGGTATCATGATTGTCTAACAGATGGCAGCACTAACTCAATTTGAGTAAACATAGGACTTTTCCTCCTCTTTTCATTGTATCCTTTATATTGAATACCAGTATTTCCAAATTGTTATATTCATAAAAATAGAAAAATCCCCAAAATTACGGACTATTTCATCAATTTCGGATGGACGAGTTTATATTGTATATTTCATATTTATTTGCGGTGAACAGTGATTTAATTTTATTATATTATTAGTGTTATATCATAAGTATTGATATCATCTATCAAAAGGGATAGCTGCAGATAACATGATTTGAAGTATGAATCTAACCTTAACTGATCACTAGAGTTGTGGAATCTAAGGCCTTTTCGTATACCTTGTCGATAGATATATCTTTATCGTTTTAATTAATTTAAATAAATAATCGGTATTTATAAAGCATATTGTAAAAGATTTAACCACTCTTATAAATGTATCTATCTATAATTGGCAAACTTTATTATTTAGGCAAAATCTACTCTACATGAAGAGTAAGGCCTTATGAGGAATCCATGACATGACATGCGGGCCTTCCGGCATCAAAAGTTCTCCCCCTCCTCCGCTTTACACTATGGCTTTATCTTATAAGATACACAATAGTAAAGCCAAGAAGAATCTCTTTCAGTGTAAATGGAGAGCACATCACCTGTTTGTTCTCCTACTGCCGTACTGATCCACCTAGGAAAGTTAAAAACCCCACTTGTATGACGTTTATGAATTTCTGATGGACTATTCTAACGCCATAAAATGTTAATTTAACGAACACGAACTAAGGAAAGTATTTTTTGCAGTTTTTGTATCAAAACTTTTTTTTGGACAAAATAAATAAAATATTGCTCCAGTAGAAACATAGAGTTTAATTTTCTACACGTGGTGTTATCAACAGTTGTTGAATATCTGTCATGAGCATAGTGGCATTAGATGACAAACTTTTTAAATGAAGAGAAAAAGTTGTAATTACATTACAGGACATCTATGATAGATATTCAACAACTGTTGATATCACCGTGTGAAGAAAATGAAACTCTATGTTCCTACTCAAACAATATTATATTTATTTTGAGCAAAAAATTGTTTTGATACCTAAACTGCAAAAATACTGCCCTTAGCTTGTGTTCCCTACACTCCCGCCTTAAACTAAAAATCCCAGTAAAACCGATCATTTTTACAAAATAAAATCAGATAAAAAGGTGAAGTCGCGCGGAAGAATATAATATTGCACGTCTGCCTATATAATTCGTAGCCCAGTTTGCTGAGAAATTAGTCAGTACTAATGTACCGTTGTCCAGGAGACGCCCGAATGTACTAATCGTACATCCTTTCCACGGAGGCTCTTTCCATTTTCCGATGGGATGATGGTGATGGTGATAGTGAGTATGAGGATGTGGAACCAGTGGAAACATTTGAAACCTAACCTAACCCTGGTGACTGTTGGGGGGGGAGGGTAATTCCTTTTTCTGGGAAAAATACCCGAGATTCCAGCTTGGAATCGAAACCACCAGACCCTCAGGCTCTTAGCCAGACGCACCGACCACTACTACACCAAGAAGCCGGATAAGTCGCGCGGTACTCACCAGATATCCGTCGTACGTCCAGGAGCCGAACTTCATGAAGCACGTCTGCTCGTCGAAAGGGAAGTACTCGACGTCGATCTCGCAGAAAGACTTGTAGATGGCCGGCGGTTTCCAGGTCACCTTGCCCGTGTGATGGAGGATGGCTTTCGTCATGATAGTCACCTCGTAGTTACCATCGGCACTGCGCCAGAGTCAAACGGAGAGCAGTTACAGTGGGAACTGACAAAGTCACCCCTTCATCAACCCTCTTTCCCACATCTTAACAACCCGTTCTGGTTATATACTCTTCTGTACTAATTGCGATAATGGTTTTAAGGATTAGGAAGGTCATGTTCAGAGGAAGTGTACCCGCATTTGTATGGAAAGAGAGTAGGAAAACGTTTGGTAAATATCACCCTCAGTACACCCGACCAATATTCGAACCTCAGTATTCTCGTCATCGGGAGTCTAGTCTCCTATGAGAGTAGTGCCTTAGACTATGCGGTCACCGAAGCGGGTAGGTAAAGTAATTAATGTATGGGACTGAAATTTATTTTAACCAAATATTCATATGAGTTGTACACAATAAAAGATTTATAATATTAATAACATTAGTAGTAATAGTAATAGTAATAATAATAATAATAATAATAATAATAATAATAATATAATATATATTGCTTGCCGTGAACTTTAATTATTTGAAACCATTAAATCACTATTTATCTATATTAATAAAATTAAGTGTTTGTTTATCTGTCATGAATATTGCTCGATATCAATAGAATGCAGAGATACGACATTAAAAATAAAAAATTAGTAGCTCTCCTGTATAAACACAACTCTAAGCTGGAATTTTAAATTTTTTTATTAGATCTTTTAAAATGTATTTAAAACTGGGTAGGAGTAAATAAAATGAAGGGACTTTTTTTTTTTCTGTTTGAATAAAAGAAAGGCGTTTTCCGGGTTAACCACGCAATTCACTTCACGACTATCCCGGGCATAGCTGGGTATTTTTACTAGTAGATTTTATATATATATATATATATATATATATATATATATACATACATATAAAGGGAAGAGAGTGACAGGACTCGAAGCCTCTCTTCTATCGCTCTCTCTACGTGTGCAACTAAGCTAAACCAGGGATGGGTTCTATGTGTGTGCGTCAGGTCTAAACCAATGCACTTTACGATGGGTGAATAGTTTGAAAGAAAGACACGACTCTAGTAGATTAGGTTGGAGAAACCTCCAAGAAGCAGACTGAAGAATAAAGAATG
>CABFWO010001093.1:122271-145079 GCA_902155825.1 Timema genevievae | reverse complement strand
GGGGGGGGGGGGCGGATAATTGCTGACGTCTTTATAACTGAACAAAACGCAATAAGCAAATTTGTTTTTCAGTTTACCATCCTAACGTTCGTTTTAACTAACCCAGTACTGAGGGGGGAGGGTCCCTCAGATTAAGGTGGGGTAGCAGGGAGCGCGAGAAATGTTTGTAGTTTTTATAGCAAAACATTTTCTCGGTAGAAATAAATCGAATATTGCTTCTATACAAACATAAAGATTAATTTTATTCACACGGTGATATCAACAGTTGTTGAATATCAATCAAGGGTGACCTGGAATCTAAGGACAACTTTTACTCTTCATTCAAAAAGTTTTTTATCTAATGCCGCTATGTTCATGACATATATTCAACAACTGTTGATATCACCTTGTGAAGAAAATTAAGCTTTGTTTGTGCTGAAGCAATATTTGATTTATTTAGACACAAAAAAGGTTTGTTATAAAAATTGCAAAAACACCTACCTTTTCCCCGCCTTAAGAGCTGGTTTATAATTTAGAGTTTGTAATTGAGAGCTATCGGCCAGTTTGACCCCCCACCCCCTCCGTCCTGTGTCTCAGACTCTTGCCTTGGAAGGTCGTAGTTTGATACATGATTTTGTATCCTGAGTGTCCTTTTTTTATCCATAAAGAGATTTCCACCCTCTCTCCAGGCAGTATATTTTCAGTTTCTTTGGATGTCTTCCTTTAAATGTTGTTTTCTTAGGATTATGTCAAATCTTTGTGACTAAAACAACTAATGTTTTTCATGCACCACATCTTACAACCCTTTCAGGTTATAAGATTTGTGACATTAATATGTTAAGGATGAAGAAGGTTGAATTTACGGGAAGTGAAAAATAAATTTAGGAAGGACTGCCCTAACCACTTCGGTGGCCGTGTGGTCTGACGCGCTACTCTCGCAGTAGGCTAGACTGCCGAATAGGTGGAGATCCAGGTTCTAATCTCGGTCGGGTGCACTGAAGGTGGATTTTATAAAATAGTTTTCCAATCTCCCTCCACGCAAATTTGGTTACACTTTCTCTAAATATAGCCTTCCTTATTCCTAAAACCATTAGTTTAATTTAGTACATTGGTGTGTAGGCTGAACAGGTAGTAAGACACGGGGATAAAAAAAGAACCTTAGAGATATAAAAAAATTAAATTACGTGGTCACGAATTCTATGGCGTCAGACTCGAAACAGAATTGCCTATTAGTGACGAAGGAGGCTCGAACAAGAGTCAAACTTTGGTTTGGTCGACTGAGAAATGTGACATAAAGTGGGCGTACTAATAAAATAAAATATTTAAATATACGTTCAAAAAAGTTAATAGTTAGTGTAGCCTAGCCTGGAAGTAGTCCAATCAGTTAATGGCTTAAACTGTCTTTGCAGAATCTTTGAGCAGTCTATAGTGTAAGCAGGCTTGCAGCAGTCTATAAGTATAGAGTATAGCTCCACCCTGTCACAATATAGCAGCAGTGATAACATCGCTCCACCCTGTCACAAGATAGCAGCAATGTATAGCATAGCTCCACCCTGTCACAAGATAGCAGTAGTGTATAGCATATCTCCACCCTGTCACAAGATAGCAGCAGTGTATAGCATATCTCCGCCCTGTCACAAGATGGCAGCAGTGTATAACATATCTCCGCCCTGTCACAAGATAGCAGCAGTGTATAGCATATCTCCGCCCTGTCACAAGGTAGCAGCAGTGTATAACATATCTCCACCCTGTCACAAGGTAGCATCAGTGTATAGCATATCTCCACCCTGTCACAAGATAGCAGCAGTCTATAACATATCTCCGCCCTGTCACAAGGTAGCAGCAGTCTATAACATATCTCCACCCTGTCACAAGGTAGCAGCAGTGTATAACATATCTCCACCCTGTCACAAGGTAGCATCAGTGTATAGCATATCTCCGCCCTGTCACAAGATGGCAGCAGTGTATAACATATCTCCACCCTGTCACAAGATAGCAGCAGTGTATAGCATATCTCCGCCCTGTCACAAGATAGTAGCAGTGTATAACATAGCTCCGCCCTAACACAGTATAGCGGCGATAAAAAGCAGGGAGGAGGAATACATCCAGGAGCCGGCTCACTCCCACCTCTGGTGGCGGGTCGATAAAGCTATAGTAGCCACTGTAGTTTCCCGCGTCGAGACGCGCGTTTCCCGCCTATGACGCCGCCGCCGGAATACCACTCTGGCTCTCAACTCCCCCCCTTCCCCTCCCCCCATATCCCAAGCACTATAACAAGCTTGGCTTGGCGTGGGAAGAAGCCTCCCTCCTTCCCCCTCCCTCCAACGTTTTAAGGGACACTCTTAGCGCGACGCAACTGGAAGGGCTACAAGTTAATATTGTCACACCAAGAGAGAGGGGTCACCGATCATAGTCAACTCGATTATATATGCCTGCAGCACAACGCTTTTTTACTTTATTTTAGTTTACTGCCCCGTAAGCCTTGATTTATTTATTTATTATTTTTACTCTTGGCCTGTGCGCTTCGTTTGAATAGGGAAATAAATAAATTATTCAAATAAGTTACACATTTCTTAGGAGGGTTGAATTTTTTTTAGAACTTTATTTTTCGCCGCGTTTTACTACCCGTTACGATTATACGCATATATACAGGGTGTTTCAGTAGGAAGCTTCACATTTTAATTCGTTATAACTTTGTGGACGTGGTGTTGGTTGGATATCATGCACATTCAAATAGCTTGCAAAATTTAGAAGTTATTTTCTTGTAGATGACGTTGGTCTTGGACTTTATTGGCTGTTCCCTCGCGGAACTAGTCCAGTATTCGCAGTGATGTCATACACAGTGGCAGCAAAGCGCGTCTTTATCGTCGAGAATTTCTGGCTTATCAATTCCGCTACCGCCACTCAAAGGGCTTACCGACACGAGTAAGGTGTTCGTGATAACGCTGACCGGAAGACGATTTTGAGGGTTCATGGCAAAGCTGAAAGAAACAGGGTTCATCACTAAGTGAGAAAAGGAACCACAGCCCACCATCAAAAAAAATTGTTTCCTCAACTTTGTGGAGAAGAAACCCTGGACTACTGACAATTGTTTATTAATAATAATAATAATAATAATAATAATTAGCACCGCGTCGTACTAGTCGTTCGGGTTATAAGTACTAATTACGCTAATGGATTAGGAATTGGGAGGGTTGAATTTAGAGGAAGTGAACCCGCATTTGCGTGGAGGAAGAGTGGAGAACCATTTAGAGGGGGAAAAAGCCAGTTCACCCGACCGAGATTCGAACCTCGATCTCTCCGTCCTCGGCGGTCGAGCTCAACACGACTAGCGCGTTAATCAACTACGCCACCGAGGCGGTTTATCGTTTAGTCGATGAAGCTTGGTTTCATCTCCTATTTATTAAGTCTAGTGATTGACCTAATTAAAAAAGTGGGACCAGCCACTGAAATATCCTGTACTATTACGCTGATGCGTTAGAGATTAGAAAGGTCAAATTTATAGAAATTGTGCCCACATTTCCGTAGAGGAAGAGTGGGATAACCATTTATAAAAAACCACCCCCTGTACACCCAACTGGGATTCGAATCCCTCTACCCCCATCATCAGCAAGCCAGTCTAACACTAGAGCGACCGTTAGGCCACTGGGGTGGTTAGTGCTTTATAAAAATATGTTTGTAGCTCATTCGTTATTTCTTACGCTTTTTTTTAAACATTTATAGCTCACAAACTCTTAGGGGAATATTGATCATCTAACATAAAATATCGGAATTATAATTATAAATTTTTAGGTAATTCTCCAATCAATACATTAAGAAATAACATATCTTGAATTGACACCTGTCCAAAGTTAATATAAGGGACATTTTTAATGATACGTGTAAGGCATTACTTGCCCGTATTAAAAAAATATATATTTTTGGCCGGCTTCAGAATCTATTTGGAGGTTGTTTTAATTGTGTTCATTGGGAATGGAGTAAGGAATGTAATCAAAGAATCGAAGAAAATTCTACTAATTAGGTCTAAATAATATTGTCATAATTCTTTTAATAGATTTTAAATCTTTTTAAATTTATATTTATTCTCATCTCTCAAAACTAGTATTGCTAAAATCTTAAGGTCATAGCGAATGGTGGAGCAGTTATGCTCTAAATCGTAAAATGCAAAAGTAAATATTGAATTAAGAGTGTTGTTAAAAAAAATTTTTTTTCATATTTTTTAAATTTAAAAAAAATTTTTAGTATTATGCCATCCTCCCCATGCTACGCGAGACGATAGCGAAAAATACGGGCTGAGGACAACCATAACTAAGTCATTTTTTCGTGAAAAATAAAAATGCTTGTGCACCGTTTAGGGTAATAATTATAAATTATATCGCTCAGTAATGTATTTTACCAGTATCGGCGGTAACGTGGTAAAAGACGTAACTCTCTTGCTGAACGGGATTACAGATGTAAGGAATATCTGTGTTCGAATCTTTTCCGAATCTACTGAGGCTGATTTTTTTTATCTAAACAGTTTTCCATTCTTCCTCCGCGCAAATGCACTAAATTTCCTCTAAAATATTATCTTCTTATCCCTAGTTCATTCAAATATTTTTTTAGTACCGCATCTTAATCCCCGTTCGAGCTAAACACATGTGTACTAATTAAGATAATGCGCTAGAAGTGAGTGAGAATGAAGAGGAAGTGTATACGAATCTGCGTGGAGGTAGAGTGGAAAACCATTTAGGCAAAAACCACCCTAAGTAGATCCGACCAGGATTCACCTCTTGAGAGCGGTTTTCCCTAAATAGTTTCCCACTCTCCTTCCACGCAAATGCGGGTATATTACCTCTAAGCAGCTTCCTTCCTCATCCCTACTCCATTAGAGTAGTTATTATATATGTGTATAACCTGAGCAGGCAGTAAGATGCGGTGGAAAAAAGAAGAAGAAAACTTTTTTGACGCATTAAATTTTGTATTTTGCATATCAGAAACACTAATGACTTGTAAATATGAGTGAGATATTTTGAATCGCAGGGTGGGTAATTAATATTTCTTCCTCCCTAGAACCCACCGAGCTCACCCTAAAGAGACCACCTATTGACTAGATGCAAAGCCTAGAACAACAACCTTAAAGGGATGAATTACTTCCAGACTTATTGGTAGTAGAAGGAGATATTACGGGATTAGACGCAAAGTCTGCAAATAGAGATTCGCTGGTTAAGATAGGGGATGATTAATGACCACTTTATTCAGGGCAATAAGGGCGTATTGGAGGGGCTGCGTCAGGTGGTTTAACTTATCATAGAGACTTGACGTTTCCTGATACCTCCGTCTCGAGTTTATTCGAGCGTTTTTTTTAAGTGGGAATGAGAGAAAAGTTCAGCGTTTTTTGCCAATTTTATAGCAAAACATTTTTTAAGTCAAAATAAATAAAATAATTACTTATCCAGTAGAAGCATAAAGTTTAATTTTCTTCACATGGTGATATCAACAGTTGTTGAATATCTGTCATGAGCATAGCGGCATTAGATGAGAAACTTTTTAAATGAAGAGAAAAAATTGTTGAAAAATCTATACAATATAATTTATATTAAATTAAACTACACATTTATAACTATTATTGTTGATTTAATTATTTTATAATAAGAATTTTATTTGAATATATTGTAATGATATTGATTTTTCCGTCTGTATTAATATTTAAAATCATATTTTAAAGTAAACATTTTCATATTTCTTCTTTTCATTTAATTTAAATTAAACTCATCTTTTCTAAACGACAGCCATGTTTCTATTTTTCTTTCGTTTAGCTGCACGTGTTAGAATCATGGTTTATTTCCGGGTTGTATTACGCATTATTTAAGAACAGGTGCAGAGTAAAGCCGTGTCTATTTTTAGTTTTCGCGCTCAGATAGAATAACCCCATTGGTCGATGGAAAGAAATTAAGTAGTGATCTGGGTTCGAGAGTTAAATAGCTACGGGGTAGACAGACCCAAGCTTAGCAAGACGCTAGTTTTGTAAAGGACTTCTTTGATTAAACGTCGAATCGAGTAGACGTGTTTCAAACGATTGTGACACTATGTACGAATATATGTGCATACTGTGTATATTTAATGTATAGTATGTATACTGTTTACATGTTTGACAAATCTGGTTCAATTGTAATTTAAAATTTGTGCAAATAAACTATCTACACGCTGAATCATCTTATGGAAAAGTTATTAGTATTTAGAAGATTGTAGCGCTCAACGAAGGAGTATTGTTACAAATAGCTCCCACCGTGGTTCATAGTATTACTACAATTAGCTCAGGACCTTGAGGTATAGTTACAATATTAATATTTTTTAAAATACAATAATACTAGAAGTTATATATTCATTTAGCTATATTAATATTAAATAATAAATATGTTATAGATTTAAATTTAATTTATTAGATATATTTAGACCAAAAAACAGTTTTGATATAAGAACTGCAAAAACTCTTACTTCTTCTCGCGTCTCCTAGCATCCCCGCCTTAAAGGGGGCCGCCACGATAAGCGATAAACTTCCGCGCAGACGTTCAAATCTAACGCAATATTTCTTCTAAGATGCGTTATTTCAAAATATGGCTCACGCCAAAAAAAGTCGAAAGATTCTAACGAGGTCGTCGTTCCTTAATAAACTTGAGTTAGTGTTTTATTGATTTAAAAAAAATGTGACATTAGCTCATTTTCAACTACTTATACATTTCCAAAAATGAGTATTTTATGTAGGCCTAATCTCCAGGAAATACTGTATATACGCGCCAAGATATAGTTAATGTATGGACACCTTCAAATATAAGGTGTACCCACATTTGCATGGAATGAAATAAAGAAAAACAATTTAAGGTGGAAAAAAAATTCTCAATATACTCAAACGAAATTTAACCCCTAAATCTCTATCCCTGGCAAATCAAAAGAGATACCCTGTGATTATTGGCTTGGGTAGTGTTTCAAATTAAACAGTAAATTGAAAATCCACTTCAGTGGCTGAACGGTCTAAGGGGTCACGCTCGTATTATACTGGTTTGTTGATGACGGGGAGAACAGGGTTTTAAATTTCGGTCGGGTCTACCGAGGTTGTTTCCCCCTAAACGGTTTCCTACGCTCCTTCCAAGCAAATGCCAGTATATTACGTCTAAAATGCTTCCTTCCTCATCCCTACCCCCGTTAGAGTAAATTATCATATATATATATATGTATAAGCTGAATAGATAATAAGACGCGGTGATAAAAAAACTGCAAACAGTTTAAGAGCTTTTGCTTCATTTAGGAATGCTCTCCTCTTTTATTACACATCATAATCATCATAATCATCATCATCATTTCCCGCCATTCTGTCGCGTCTGGGTGTTGACAAGGCCCTTCCGATTTTTCCTGTCCTCTCCCGCACCCCTTCCACTCTCCGCCATTCTGTTCCTCGTTCTGTAATAATATCTCTTCTTATTGTATTCATCCATCTCATTTGTGGTCCTCTCCTGGTTCCCCTCCCTAATTTTATTGCACTTGCCATCTTCTTAGGTGATCCACTGTCGTCCATTCATATGGCCCCATACCATCGCAATCTAGAATTCTCAATATTGTTGTCCTTAATTTTTTCTTGATTTATCATAGTTCTTTTCTTGTGTTGTTTCATTAACTAACTTTATCTTTCCCATAATACTTCGTAGAAATCTCATCTCCACAGCCTGTATTCTATTCCATTCCTTAGCGGCTGCTACTCGGCTTTCCTCTGCATAAATTTTAATTGGAACATAATCCAACACGCGTTCCATTGGTGTTAGAGCTCCGTTTTGGTTGATCTAGGTGACATACCGACATCATGCGATGAGTTGGTGGTTGATTTCGTCTTGCACGCCGGACACCAGGATAGTTCCATTTAGTTGATGGTCTCAGTTAGTTCCGAAAGGATCGATTTGACCATTCCGCTCGGAACCTCGGCTGTTGGTGCACGGCTGCTCTATCTTACCCACTCGTCGACTTCGGACGTGAGGTGGCTTTCCAGTCTTGAAGGTTGCTCTAGCCATAAGAAATACAAGAGGTAAGTACATGAACATTTTGTGATTGTGGGGGAGTTCCGTTCTTGATTGAATTCGTACAAATTAAAGACAGTCTACATAGGATTACAATAGAGAAGCTTACTATTGCAGGAAGTTTATTACTATTGAGGTTTCATATGGAGTGGGTAGTATGACTCTTGAGGGAAACCTTTGCGTGACGCTTAAGATGGGGGAGGGGGGTAGTATTATGTAACATGTTGCAATGTTACAATAATATGTTTTATTTATTTCTCGACGAAAAGAAATGTTATTAATGAAACAAAAAATAAATTTAATTCAGGTTTTTGTGTATGTTTTTTTATTTGTCATCTCAATCAAATTAAAATATAAAAAAAGAGTCAATTGTTCTAGATATGTTCTTCATGCGATACATAAAAACTAAAAGAAGGAAACAGGTAATTAAAAAACGTCAACGTCCGTTTTATTTTTCATCGTAAGCGTACACATTTTACTGCCTTTTTAAAACAAACTAATATGAAGGAAAGCTCATCTCATAAAACCTTGTTCCATGAATGACTTTCCTCGTGTGAGGGGAAAAATAAAAGTCAAAAACTGAAGCGACTCATTCGGAAGTAAAGGAGAAATGGTGAAGTTAGAAGGGTTTTATGGAATAAAAAAAAATCGACCATTTCCAAGTTAAATGGCGTATGAAGAAGATCCCTCACCTTCAAACGGTTCAATACCAAATCGATAAAAAAAAAAGTGTGACACGTGACCGAGTTAAAATAATGGCCAGATGAGATGACACTGTTTGTGAGACGATGGGGGAGAGGTATTTTGTCTTAAAACGATGCTGGAGGAACATGTTTGACTTTTTGGGGTAATTTATGAAAGTAAATAATGGATGCTCGAATCCTTAATTCCTCGAATCTTAAGATAGTCGACAGATTCTAGATTCGATTATCTCGAATACATAAAGGAAGATCTTGACTTCAAATAAGAATTTTAATTAATCGGTACCCACTTTGGTGGCCGTAAGGTCTAGCGCGCTACTATCGCAGTAGACTAAACTGCCGATTCCAAGGAGATCGAGGTTTGAATCTCGGTCGGGTGTACTGAGGGTGTTTAAAAAAAAGGTTTATCACTTTCCTTCAACGCAAAGACGGGTACACTACCTATGAATGTAACCTTCCTAATCCCTAAAATCTCTAGCATAATCTGTACATAGGCGTACAAACTGAACGGGTAGTAAAATGTGTTAAAAAATCAACTGGTAAAAATAATAAATTATTTAGACAGTATCTATAATTTGATTTTGGTAGGAAGAGAATTATCTGGTAGTTAATAAAGTTACTAAAACAATTTAAATATATTCATAATGTTATTTGCAGTGGTAAGATTTTATAGTTATTATCAATACCTATAAATTGAAACAAATAATATAGTTAAAAGTTATCAATGTTGACCGCAAATAAATATTTTTGTATTTTATTAACCGTTCTTTTAACCAAAATCAGGGTGGTTGAGAGATTAACAAAATCACTATAAAGTACAAAGTTGTATTAATTTAGTTAATTACTAAATTAAAAAACAATTTTGTTGTTTATGAAGTAATAGCCATGACAAACAAAACAGCATTTGTTAGTGGCACTAAACATAAAACTACCTATTTTTTTATTCAATTTTATATATTTTTACTTTAACTAACATGGGTACGTTTTTAAAAATTCGAAGATTTAAATTTGGTTAGAAAGACAATTTAGGATTTATATTCGAGATTCGGATTCGAGAAATAGGCCTACAGGATTCGAACCATCCCAAATTAAAAAGGTTACCCGCATTGGTTGTCGGATGTTGCGACGCGTCTATCTCGTTTTGACCTGGATTGGATTGCCGGTGACGGGAATATTTGTGTTTGAATCCCGGCTGGGGTTTTCCTTTCTTAAATGGTTTTCTTCACTTTCCTTCAAATCACGCCCGAGTACATTTCTTCTTAATTTTGCTGTTTACTTAGCATTTGGGATATATGCACATTTATTAATAACGCTGATTTGTTTTGGATGAGTAAGGTCGAATTTTTTAGCAAGTGTACCCACACTTGCGGGGAGAGAGAGAAAGAGAGTGGAAAACCATTTAGGGATAATAATCCTTCCGTACACCCTAAACTACACCCTAAACGATATTTGAACCCTGATATCTCCATCATCGGCAGCATATTCTATTGCGAGAGTGACATCTTAGACCACGCAGCCACCAAATTATGTTTTTTTAAGGTTGAACCATCCTAGCGAGCAACAGCGCAATCGGATGTCCAAAAATAACATACAAGAGTGAGCGGCTGGAGTTCTTGCTTAGAATGTCTGAGAATCGACACAAGGAACTAAGAACGCGCAACTCACACTAGTTGCGGGAAAATTAGCTGACGGTCGTCCTCGAAACAATCTTAAATGTAAGCATAAAAAAAATTATATACGGACATCATAACCTAAGGGTACGGTTGCATTAAGAAAACTTGAAGTCATTTGTTGGCATTTATTGCAAGCTATCATAATTAAATATATAAGTAACGATATATATATATTTTAAAAGTAAATAACAAAATATTGAAATATTAAATATATATATAGATAGCCGAGGAGGCTGATAAAAATAGTTTTACATGATATAAGATCATAGAACCACAACAAAATTTAAAGTAGAATGTAAAAAAAAAAAAAAATTGTAACTGATACGATAGAAAAGAACAATAATACCTAACTATCTCCATTACACATGGAACTGATTAAAAGAATAATGCGACTCTCGCCAAACAAAAATATTTTTCATTAAAAATCTATCTTCATAATTCATAACCAGGTATCTTTAACTTTCCTCAACATTTATAATCTTACAATATATATTCCCACATACATCAAAAACATTTAATAAATTTAGTAACCAAGTTCAAATAGAAAAATATTTTTAATTTAAGTAACCCTGTTTCAATATATTTGTAAACGGCAAAATAAATATATGTTAAGTAAAATAAATAATTAACATTAGTCCTCATATTACAATTTGTTCGTTTTAATAAATATCACAAGTTATCTTTACGATTACGCGATGCCCAATGAAAGCAATATACAATTAATCGATATTCCATGAAAACATTTAAGCCCATATCAATATATACCAGAATAATCGACTTTAAGTCCAATATTGACCTAAGTTATATTTGTTCATAAATTCTCATCTCTGAAATACTACTAATTGCCGAAAAGGTAAATTTTGAAAATATAAAAACTACATAAATTGTTTTAAAGAATTACTTAAACGAAATGGAATTCAGATCTTACATTTTGTGATACCGAAGCCTAAGCTTCTTACTCCTCCAATCGAGTAAAGCTCAAGAGTGCCGACAAACAGCCCCACCGGCACTATATATGCAGAAACCCAGAGAACATTGGATAATAGGAAAAAGGGTGGGGGGAAAACATAAGGGTAACAAAATGGAGGGGACGCACGCGGCAATAATAACATAAAAAACACACTCCAACCAACTGGACTCTTCGAGAACAATTATCTTTACTGTCTAAGATCTTTGGACTGTAGGGTAATGGCGCACTCTGGCGGGCGCGGTTTGAGCCTTGCCGGCAGCGGTCAGTCTATAACGTGCTGTTACTAAGTTCACTCGTGTTGATGTGTTCTTCTGCGGCTCGTAGTCCAAGGCGTGGAGACGGTGAAATAGGGTAAGTTGTATTTTCTTCTTCAACTTGACTATCTACTTGTAGCCAAATGGTACAATGTTGATTAGCAACATGATTAGTTATATGACATTCGGGAGTCAGTTTATATTGTTTGTTGATTTTGGATGAAAAGCTCCGGAAATATTAAGAGAAAAGGAAAGGAAAAAGGGATAGTATTTTTACACACATTTATTAACGGGGTAGGAATGCCAGGCCTCCACCGTGGTTCGGATTCCACGTTGAACTGTAGGTCCTCCATTTCATCTCACAATCACCCTACCATTTTACACATTAGTGTAAGTGCGTACAAACCAAACGGGTAGTAAGACGCGGTGCTAATAATAATAATAATAATAATAATAATAATAATAATAATAATAATAATTATAATAATAATAATAATAATAATATTAACGGGGTGTTGGGAAGGTGGGGCATTTATTTTGTATTTGCTTATCTCTTTTTAATTCTTTTTTTCCCTGGTATTTTAGCACTATATTCGTGACTATCCGGGCTAAAGTGCGCGGAATTCCGGCTTTGATAGGATAACGGAAAAGCCGGATAATAGAGAATCCGAGTGTGAATAATTTTCAGTATGAGTTTGACTACTTAAAAAAAAAATTCACAGAAAATTTAACTTTGTTTTTATAGAATCTGTCCATTATCTGATTGCGATGTAAAACATAAATACAGTAATTAATTATTGTAGAGAGACAGTAAAAATTAAACGAGAAAGAATTTTTTTGAAATCTTTAATATATATTAGTACTTTATTTTGAAAATGGAACATTGGCTACAAAGCAAGAACAAGTGAAAATAGAGCGTCAAATGGAGTTCATTATAAATTCAGTAAATGTTTTATAGTGGATATGTACAGGTTCGTTTATTTTAAAACGCACTTGTTAACACCGAGAACCTGGCCGGATAATACGAAGGGCCGGATAGTCACGATTAAATTGCATTATTATAACACCCTAAACAATTAATACTGACCACGTCGATGAGCTGCGCCAATCTAAGCCCCATCTTGACGGTGAGCCGGTCAGAGTTATTGCCCACGGGTCGTATCAGGCGGTTATAGTTGCTCAGGAGGTCTTCGTACAGCCGTTTTGCCTCCGGGTTACTCAGGGCGCCGCCAATCACCGCCAGTAACAAGAGTGCCAGCAACAGCGCGCTCTCCATCTTAGGCCTTGTCCACCCCTGAGAACATAAAACCAATTAGTTAAAAGTATTTAAAAAAAATAAATAGTACGTTGCACCAGACATAACTTCTCGCTCCTTTGTCTAAAAATTGAGATATTTACTAAAAAAAAAAAAACTCGTGAGATACAGTATGTGAAACGAAATAATATACAATGCTGCAGAAACACTTCACCAAATAATACAAAGGGAATAATATAGGCTCACACTGTTACAAAAATATGTTGAGGAAAAATAAGCGGCATCTCTATTCACGGAATAGTATAACAATCAATTCTACATGACTTTACCCTTCCTTCACCTCTGACAAGGCGTGTATTTATCACAACTTGTGAATGTGAGGAATGCCAGGCCTCTACCGTGGTTCGGATTCCACGTTAAACTGTAGGTCCTCCATTTCATCTCACAATCACCCTACCATTACACATTAGCGTAAGTGCGTATAACCCGAACGGGTAGTAAGACGCGGAGCTAATAATAATAATAATAATAATAATAATAATCCATGACTTAAAAAAAATATTTACCAAAATCTCAGAGACTATTGGTTTTTTAAAATTATATTTCAAATAAAAGTTTCTTTATAGTTGATAATACTACAAATTTGAAGTGTTAAGTTTTTACGTATCTCAAAAAGGGCATAGATATGATAAAATTGGAAAATTCAACTTATGTAAAGTATTCTTAAATTAATTTCCTTCTAAAAATGAAAGGCACCTTTTTTTTTGTTGGTAATATTAACACAGTCCATAGATACGAAATCTAATTAAAATCGTTAAAACCAATTTTGAGAAAATTGATTTTTTCATTTTTCCCCCCTTCAGAAAACTACCCTTAATTTAAGAGCTGAAGAGATAATTCCAAAAATACCTCTGAGTAACCTTATTAAAACCCCAGATACATACCAAGTTTTAGTCCGATTGGTAAAATTATTTCGACTCTGGTCCAAGTAACAAACAGACAGACGACATTGTAAAAAATGTTTTCTTCAGCTTCAAAGGGCTATAAAAAGCCGACACTTACCCAAATCTCGAGTTCAATTTTTATGACGATCACAATACTTTCTCTATCAGCCCATGGGCGTGAGAAAGTGAAAATAATAAAAAATACCTACGTACACTTAATACATATTTTATTGGTTTCACTCCTTTAAAACTGATTATTATTTCTGACATTAATTTTTCCTTTTTTATTCTACCACCCCGTATTACTACCCATTCGGGTTGTATACGCTTATGTACTAATAATTACACTAATGTCTTAAGGGAGTAGTAAGGTTATAAAGTAGGTGTACCCACATCTCTGTGGAAGGGGAGTGGAAAACCACTTTGGAAAAATTACCCTCATTAGACCCGACCGAGATTATAACCTCGATCATCCCGTCATCGAAAATCTAGGATATTGCGAGAGTAGCGCGTTAGACTATGTGTCCACCGTAGCGGGTATTTCTCCTTGTTGCCTTGTGACAGCTCCTATTTGCTGGAATCTGTAACGTTTCTTAAGATCCTTTCTGTGCCCAAACAACCTTAACCTAAGACAGACAACTACTATAGTTTAGCAACTTGCTATGAAGCGGATATAATGTGACGATAAGTTTTTAGGGGTCTTGACGCCATTAATGTATTCACTGAGAAAGGAAAGAAAACAAACTAATATTGTTGATAATAAATGCTTCAATCATACCAGAAATCAAACCCAGGAATCTTTAACTCAGCAGGCAAACACGCTACCGACTGAGATAAAGAGTTGTCCCATGTGGTTATAAGTTTTACTCTCTCGGCGATTACAACATTATTTTAGTCTTTAACCGTTCGAGAGAAGGAGGTAGCCGCTTGTAGAAATATTATGACTGGGAAAACGCTTTAATATGTACACTTCGTTTAACCTGAGCGGTATTAGTCTTACCTTGACAGATTACACTATGCTCCTATATTATAATCTGAGTGGTAGATTAATCATTTAAGGTTCCTTTCAAGGTCAATAAAGAGTACTGTAATGGTTACTAAAAATCGTCGGCTTTTCAAAGTTATTATTATTATTATTATTAGCACCGCGTCTTACTAGCCGTTCGGGTTATACGCACTTATGCTAATGTGTAATGGTAGGGTAATTGTGAGATGAAATGGAGGACCTACAATTTAACGTGGGATCCGAACCACGGTGGAGGCCTGGCATTCCACACATTCACAAGCTGTGATTAATACACGTCTTGTCAGAGGTGAAGGAAGGGTTTGGGCTATCAGATAAATCTGTACCGGGACCGAGGATTGAACCCCGGACCCTCAGCACAGAATTCTGATACCTTACCCCTAGACCACTAGGTAACCCTTTTCAAACTTAATTCTGACGAAATTCAGCCATTTTTTGATACAGAAATTGTAGTACGTGAGGATATTTCTCTCAAATATTCAGTGTATGTATACAAGTAATAATGTGCTCTGATTCTTATTAGCACCGCGTCTTACTACCCGTTCGTGTTATACGCTTATATACTATTTACGCTAGTGATTTTAGGGATAAGGAAGGCTATATTTAGATGAAGTGTACCCGCAATTGCGTGAAAATAGAGTGGAAAACCATTATATAAAAACCACCCTCAATACACCCGACCGAGATTCGAACCTCGATCTCCCCGTCATCGCAGTCTAGTCCACTGCGAGATTAGCGCGTTAGACTATGCGGTCAACGTAGCGGGTATTTATGAAGTTATTTTAATAAGAAGAATGAGAGGATCCATGAAGAAACTGGCAACCTTGACCTCTATTGTGCGTTACCTCCCACCCCTTCCCTGACGCAAGACATATGTCGCATGTATAAAAAATACACGCTGAGGACGTACGGCAAAGTGTCGTCGCCTGTCACACGACAAGACGGATATAAATTAAATAAATAAAAAAACACTTCGATGGCCGTATGATCTAAGGCTTCATTTCTTCAATACACTAGACTGCCTATGACAGGGAGATTGAGGTTCGAATCTCGGTCGGGTATACCGGGGGGTTTTTACCCCCAAAATGGTTTTCCACTCTCCCTCCACGCAAATGTGGATACACTTCCTCTAAATATAACCTTCCTCATCCCTAAAACCACTAACCTAGTTAGTACCTATGCGTTCAACCTGAAGGTGACCTGGCGGTCTAGGGGTAAGGTGTCGGACTTGTGTACTGGGGGTCCGGGGTTCAATCCTCGGTCCCGGCACAGATTTATCTGATTGCCAAAACCTTCCTTCACCCCTGACAAGACGTGTATTAATCACAACTTGTGAATGTGAGGAATTCCAGGCCTCCACCGTGGTTCGGATTCCACGTTAAATTGTAGGTCCTCCATTTCATCTCACAATCAACCTACCATTACACATTAGCGTAAGCGCGTATAACTCGAACGGGTAGTAAGACCCGGTGATAATAGTAATAATAATAATATAAAGAGGATTATAAATGGCATCATGGATCCCATCTTCCCCGGTCGGAACCCAAGTCATGTCCGAGTCAATTCTACCGGTTCACAATAAGACTATGTGGGTCATACCAGGAGGTTCCGTGAATAATTTCTAATAGTTCAGAAGATCCTCCCGTCTCTTCCTACCCCCGCCAACGGTCCCTCCCGATGATTATTGACATCGTCCTCGGGCGTGTGTCCTGTTCAAACACAGGAGGATGCTCTAGGACTGCCCCATTTGACCACAGATCAGCAATCAATACGGATATCAAGTGAGGAATATCTACAGGGACTATACAAACCAACTACTCGGGAAGTTAGCGCATCAGATTTTATTCACAGACGGTAGGGGGTAGGGGGGATGAACTCCCATTGGTACAGTTGGCATTGGTTTGTACTATCCTTAAAATATATTTACATCCTATTATAGTCCAATTTACATATAAAGGTCCTTATCTGACAGCTAGAAAAGTTTTGTTCTTAGCACTGTGTTTTTACTACCCGTTCGGAGTTTTATGTATATGCACTAATTACTCTAATGTGTTAGGACAGAGGAAAGTTTAGTTTAGAGGAAGTGTACCAGCATTTGCATGGATAGAAAACTATTTAGGGGGAAATGATATCTCTATCATTAACAGCCAAGTATATTGTGAGAATGGCACCTTAAACCATTCGACCACCGAAGTGGGTTATCCATACGTGAAGTCATGTAATCTGCAACTGTCACTTTTGTCTTTTATAAATATTTACGAAATACCATTAATAAAGTAATAGGTTGTTATCAATTTTGGCCACAAAAATATATTTTTATATCCCTTCTAAAAGGCCCTTTATATGAAATTCGGGCTGTACAAAGATAACTTTATCGGTAGGTTCGTGGACAATGCGCCAATCGTGTCTTCTCTGGTTATATAGAGCAAAATAAAAAAGATAGCTCATTAATCGACTGTCACCTCACCTGAACAATGTTAAACTACCTGTCAGAGTGCACCTTCGAAACAATTCCTGACCGCGTGACGTCTAACAGATTGTTTCTATCGACTTTTTAGGGAACCGCAAGTTTCCTAGGAAACTACCTGTCAAGAGTGATCTATCCGACAAGTCCTGACCGTGTGACGTCTTACACATTGTTTCTATCGACTTTGTAAGCTTCAACTACCAGGAAACTGTCTGACAGAGTGCATGCCCATCTTACAAGTCGTGAAACATTGTACTATCGACTTTCGATGCTTCAACTTCAAGCAATCTTTTGAAACAAGGCCTCGTGAGAAAACTTAACCGCAATGGTGCATAAGTTTGTTTTTTAAGCACCGCCTCTTACTACCCGTTAGGTTTATACGATTATGTTCTAGTTACGCTTATGATTTTTAGGGATTAGGAAGGTTATTTTAGGAGGAAGTGTACCAAAATTTGCGTAGAGAGTGATATGGGAAAATAATTTTGGATAAACCACCCTCAGTACACCCTACCGAGATTCAAACCTCGATCTCTCGTTCATCAGCGGTCTAGTCAACTGTGAGAGTAGCGCTTTAGACTATGCGGCCACCAAAGTGGGTGGTACACAATTATTTTTAAGGCCTATCCCAATAGTTGCAATTACTAGAACAATCGTTTAAATGGTCCAGTTTTTATTGTTTTGAAATTATTATGAAACGAAAGGTTTTAAAAATCGTCTTGAAGTCGCTGGATATATTAAAAAAAGTAATCAATTATTAGGACTTGAAGTAGCACTTTTGCATTAATATTTTATTTTCGATAAATAAATAATTAAGTACCGTAATTAAGAACTTCATAACTTTAATAATTATGTAAAGAGAAACTGACTTTTAATTCAAACACAAATAAATAATTTTCTTAACAAAATTATCTCTGGTGGTTATAGCCTAAGACACTGCTATATTTTTGTTAGTAACCTATAGCTATTCTTAAAACAAGTATGAAAACAAGGACCAAGTGAATTCTAGTCATATTTTGCGTCGCAGCTACTTTGCACTCTTTTTCGTGATAGTTTCCGTAATTATTTTAACACAATTTTTCAGGTTATTTCGTGATAGTTACCGTCATTACATTCTATATTTAATAGAGGTTTACGATACTCCTTTTATCGATTCAAAGTGAATTCGAATCGATTATATGAATTATTCTCGAAGCCTAATTGAAGTTAGAAAATAAATTTGATTAAATTTAAAAAAAGTTAATCTTTTTGTATCTAAATATTATATAAAGATATTTTATTGCAATATTATATATATTTCGATTAAAATTGATAGATTACGTTACTATTAGAAGATGTTCTTTTTTTGATTAATCTTTTTAGCGCCACCTTTTATTATCTATTTAAGTTATACGCACATGTACTAGCTAAGCCAATGTGAAGGTAATGGGTAGGTTTGTATCGAGAGGAAATGTACCCACATATGGGAGAGGAGAAAACCATTTATTAAATAAACTACCCTCGTTACACTCGACCGGTATTCGAACACGATATATCCATCATCGTCAATCCAATCTATTGCGAGAGTGACGCCTTAGACAATTCGTCCACCGAGGTGGATAGTATTAATTACAACGAATTTGTGTCATACATATAAAAGAAAAAGATTTAGCATAGATATATTATTATATTTGCTATGTTTAATTTTATTGAAGAAACTTAAGTATTTGTCTCATCAGATTTTGCTTTACTTTTCAAAAGGCCGTCAAAAGTTTTTGAATTATCGCACACATCTACTATTGGATTAAAGTTTTAGTAAAAATACATATCCCATGTGTATATAAGCACTATGATCTCAATTCTAATCAAAGTTTTAGTAAAAATACATATCCCATGTGTATATAGACACTATTATCTCAGTTCTAATCAAAGTTTTAGTAAAAATACATATCCCATGTGTATATAGGCACTATGATCTCATTTCTAATCAGAGTTTTAGTAATAATACATATCTCATGTGTATATAGGCACTATGATCTCATTTCTAATCAGAGTTTTAGTAATAATACATATCTCATGTGTATATAGGCACTATGATCTGAGTTCTAATCAAAACAGAACGTAGAGTGATCTCGCAGAATCAAGGATCTTACGTGAAAATGTCACATTAGTATTCTCGTACGGCGTAACTTTGAGAGAAGTGGTTAGGGAGTTGATTGCGGCCCTGAGGTTTAAGTTTTCCTTCTCTCTCTTTACACTATACATATATATATAGAGAGATCTCAGATCATGTCTGCTCCAGTTGAAGTTGTTGCTTGAACAGGATTACGCAACCAGAATGTCATGGTATAAAACAGCCCAAAGAAATAACCGTGGGGAAAGCTCAACAGCTTTTAATCTGTTGATCATTAGCTTTATTTTCAAAATGTTTTTATGTCTAACGACGTCAACTTCTTGGAAAATTCGAAGCTATTTTGAGAAGTGGGTTGGATCTTAACTTGGACTTAGCGAAGCATTCTAAGCACAATCATACTTAGACGCCAATGTACGAAATAGAAATATAGGGAATTCAATAAAACCAGCAGTTCACCTGCGAAGCCTTTTGTTTAGCTGCTGCTGACACTTCCCCTATTCCGCTGACGAGTGTACACACTGAATCTACTATTTGACCCTGGACAGCTTTGATTAACATCTCAAAACTATTTTTTTTTCCTTGTTTCCTGTTCTTTATAGACATTTACTTCTAAGGACTTTTTTAATCTACATCCTGGCAGGAAGATTCATCCTACAGGACATTTTTTTATGAATAAACCAAATACTGGTATCTGAAATTTTAGACAATTTAAAAAAAGAAAACAAGCTTTAAAAATAAACCTACTCAAGATTTAAAAAAAAGCGCTTTAGTGGCCGCATAGTCTAACGTGTTACTCTCACAATGTAATAGACTGCCGATGACGGGGAGATCGAGGTTCAAATCTTGGTCGAGTGTACAGAGGGCGATATTTTGCAAAATGGTTTTCCACTCTCCCTTCACGTGAATGAGGGTACACTTACTCTAAATATAACCTTCTTAATCCTTAACACTACTAGCGTAATTAATGCATAAGCGTACAACCTTAACGGGTCTGTGCTAAAAAATAGTTTACTATCAAATTCCGCAATACTCGTGACAGATATTACAAAACTGTTGAGAATGTTAGTAAGTGTTGAAAAATTAAAACTAAACTTGGAGCCATGTTTGATTTATTTTGGACAAAAAAAATGTTGTTTTTTAATCTAAAATTGCAGAAACACTGGCCTTGACTAAAGGTCCTTTCCATCTCATATTAAGCAGCAATTACGAATAAACAATAGTTATAGTTAATTGTGTAAAAAGATATATAAACACATTTTACCTAAGCGGTTGTTAAAGTTAAATATAAATTCCTTCATTACCTTTTACTTTAAATATACACGTTACACGCTAACGAAAGTACAGTTTTATTTTGGTTTAACAAATTACCATAAAATTGTGCAACCTAAGAAACGCGTGTATTTTATTTCACGAGTGTAAAGAAAGAAAGAAAGAATGAAAGCTAGGTCCTAGGCGATAACGAAGTTTTAATTCAGAAAAGCAAACGTACCATCAAATTTATGCAGTAAACAAGCATTCCCACTTTGTTCCTCTTTTCATCCACCTCCAGCGCTAACGACGAAAGAATGGAGGGGACTTCCCCAACCTTCCTCCTTTTCAACTTATACAATGTTGCCAGAGTTGGTATCTTCTTTTAAAATTCATTTTTCATGCAAACACAACGGCTTTGACGGATAAAAGAGACGGTTGTAACGAATACAAATAACTTTATTATAAAGGTTTTTGTCATCAAGATGAAACGGTTATGTCAATAAAAGTTCAAAGTCTCGCTTCGATAGTTTAATTTAGAAAATGACCCGCTTCGGTGGCCGTATGGTCTAAGGCATCACTCTCACAATAAAATGGACGGACGATGACAGGGATCTGGCGTACCGAAGGACTTTTTCATAAATGGTTTTCCATTCTCTTCTAGAAAATACGGGTACATCTCCTCTAAATTCAAACTCTCTCATCCCTAACTCATTGGCGTAATTATTAGATACGCGTACAACCTGAACGGGTAGAAAGAAGTGGTGCTAAAAAAATAATTATATCATTTTTTTAATATATGAAATGTAAATAGTAAAGCCGATCTATTATGTTAGCAAAACATTTTTTTCCCCCCCCCTCAAACACCTGCACCGGTGGTCATGTGGAGCAAGGCGTCAGTCTCATCTGGTTTGTCGGGTTAGCCAGACAATGAGGGTGGGAAGGGTTAATTAAAGCTAGATTCACAAGTTCGCCTAAAACTTAGAGCGGAATCTGCTCGGGTGTCGCAGAAATTCACACGCCGGCGGAAACGTAAATTTTTACCCATGATGCTTTACAACGCAAACTAGAAACAGCTGACTACAGAAATTTTTTAATTTCTACTTGATAAACTTATCACTTAGTTTAAAATCACGATGAATGTTTTATAATTAATGTGTTATCGTGAGAAATATAAAAACAAAACAAGAACAACAGATGTGCTTCCATCTAACAAGTCATTTCAAATAATTTCACAACAGTAGATGCGGCTCTCTGCTAGTATCATGCTTTTTACGCGTATGCGCACTGATTATACTCATATATGATCATTTCTCTAATGGGGTAGGGTTGATGAAGGAAGCATTTTAGAGGTGTTCTACCCGCATTTGCTTGGAACGAGAGTGGGAAACAGGCTAGAAAAAAAAAACCACCCTCCGTAGACCTGATCAAGATTCAAACCGACTGGTATTCGACTTTAGCAGGCCAGTCTAACACGAGAGTGACGCCTTAGACCATTCGGCCACTGAGGAAAGTTTGGTACATTAAAACAATAATATAATACGATCTAAAGTTTAATATTTAATCACATCAAATTGAGTAAAAAGATAGATGTATAGTAAACATAGTATCGGGAAATATTAATTCTTAGCTAATCTTTTTTTGTTTATAGTCTTTGAGAATATAAATAATTCCATAAATTAAACTATATTTAAAACTTTTAATATCCCATAGTAACGAAAATAATTTACCTATAGAAGGAATCTGATTAATTATAAAAAACTCCAAGGATTTTTTTATCATTAAAATTTCTATCCCGCCGAATAATTGTTGTACATTCTATGAGAGCAAGATTAATTTAACAAAATATCAGTTACAATCAATGAAATAACACAATTTTTTTTAAACATGCAGAAAATTGTTTTTTGTTTGTTTTCATTAATATTGGCAACATTGGACCTACTCCCCACTCAACCCCTTTTCATACTTGACAGGATGTAGATACTCATTAAACCCGAAGAGATGAGATATCACGACCATTCTTCCAGAAGACAAACAAAAACGCTTTGATTAAAACTTCGTTAGTAAAGTTTCTTTATTACGTGACTTTAAGTTTTCTCTTAAGAGTGAGGCTTACTGTAGCATGACAAAGAATGGGG
>CABFWO010001093.1:107191-122150 GCA_902155825.1 Timema genevievae | reverse complement strand
AAAAAAAAAAAAAAAGGAAATTAATCCACTTCAGACTCAAAAGAGTGAGGAAAAATGTAAATAAAATGATTAAGTAAGATTTAAAGTACCAAATTTTTGTAATTGTTTCTTTGAACTTTTTTCTGTAATTATTATAATCACACCACCCTCTGTAGTCTAGTGTTTAAAGTTCCTGGATACAGATTCAGAGGTCCCGGGTTCAATACCCGGCGCTTACAGATCTTTTGTGAAGCAATGGGTCTGGAACTGGGGTCTACTCAACCTCGTGAGGGGAAAAACATTAGAAATTACTTGAATGAAAGAGAAGTGGCTGAACTGAAATCAACGGTTGAGGAGCTCGTTGTGTCGACCACATGACACCCTCAATCCGCAAATGTTGGCACTATCATTGCTTTCGACAGCGGTCACTTAATTGGTATAGCTTGATTTTGGGCTGACACCATGAAGTTTTTTAATATCATAATTAAATTTAAAAAAAAGGTGAGTAGAACTAATTCATGGTTTGTTGCCGGGGAAAGTCAGGCTTGATGGGACTGTAACTAGTAAATGGATCCTTTCCCCTCTATATCCATTTGACCGAACACATACAAGATAATGTATTTTATACATCCATTATTGTTTCCAGCCTGTGGTCTGGATCAGCATCTTATTCAAGCCATACATTTCCCATTACCGGCTGGCTAGGCCTATCGTAGCTTCATACGCCTTGATAAGACCAGGGCAGGCACAACATCCAGTCCCCCAGCCCTTAATTCAATACTGTGAAAGGGTGAAACTACATTTCACCAATGATACATTTTTCAGCCATGCCGGAACTCTAACCCGGGACCCTTAACACAGTACACAGACACGCTATCGACTGAGCTAAGGCTGTCGGATTACAAGAAAATGTATTTTTAAAATAATAGTTTTATCACCGCGTCTTACAAGTTACAACTTGTTCAGGTTATAAGCATGTACGGTAATTACTCTAATGAGATAAGGATAATGAAGGAAATATTTTAGAGGTAATCTACCCTCATTTGCGTGGAAGGAGAGTAGGAAACCATTTAGGAAGAAACACCCTGAGTAGACACGACCGTTATCCGAAACCAGATATCCCTGTCATAATCAGGACAGTTCTAACACGAGAGTGACGCCTTAGACCGTTCAGCCACTGAAGCAGTTAATAATGTAATTAACCTGTGTGTTTGTTGGCTTTAAAGGTAAATTTGCTAATGAATGAAAGGGAACAGTCTATTAGTACAATCCTGGCAAGCTTTCCCACCTTGAAACCAACCCGTGGGCCACCACTGAAAATATATATTATTGTTTAAAGTAACTTATCAATGGGATGAATTTACATGTATTCATTGGCTAATTTTTTTTCAGGTTGAATCATTTTAAGTTAATAGGCGATGGTGTGAACAAATTTTTGAACTGTAGAAAAAAAACCTTTTAATCGACATACAATCCTCTGTTGATCACACAACAGATGCTAGATAAACGGCCTCATGCTATTTATCGGTTAGAGGCTGAGCAGAGCCCTGGCTGCTGACCTGGAGGGCCCGGGTTCGATTTCTGGCATTGCCGAAAAATGCTATCTTTGGTGAGATATAAGTTTACCCTTTAAAAGTGATAAAATTAACGGCTGGGAACTGGATGTTGTGTCTGTTCTATATATAAGTTAATTAATAATTCATGTGCTGATAAATCAGTCAGTTCAGAAAGTGCACGTTAAATACCTTACATAAATGAAAACTAATAAAACTAACCGATTGCCGATATTCAATTATCGCCTACTATGCTTATCATTCTATGTCAGATAACTTCTAAGTGATATTCCGCCTATTAGCGACGTTGACCACTTAGATATTTCGAAAATGTTTTACGAAGTGGGCTGCATCTTAACTTGACGCACCTAAGCAGTATTAGCACTATCACCCTTAAGACACCAATGTACGAAATAGAAAGCCAGGGAAGCGAGGCCTCTTGTTTATTTACTGATAACACTTTCCCTATTCCTCTGACGAGCTTACACAGTCACTATACTATTTGCAACTTGAAAACATTTAGGCCGGTGACACTCTGACGTTTTGATCACTGCGACACAAACGCCGCGACCATTTCACTCTAGTGTATTGTATTGTTTCATATAATAGGGGTGACTAGGGGGTAAGGTGTCAGACTTCTGTGCTGAGGGTCCAGGGTTCAATCCTCGGTCCCGCACACATTTATCCGATTGCCAAACCCTTCCTTCACCTCTGACAAGACGTTGTATTAATCACAACTTGTGAATGTGTGGAATGCCAGGCCTCCACCGTGGTTCGGATTCCACGTTAAACTGTAGCTCCTCCATTTCCTTTCGCAATCACCCTACCATTACACATTAGCGTAAGTGCGTACAACCCGAACGGGTAGTAAGACGCGGTGCTAAATATATAAAATACAATAATCAGTATTTATAATTGACCTTAGAGAATTAGTCAAAAACCCACTTCCCCTTTTTGTAAAATGAATTACTACATTAGCAAAAATTATTTCCGACAGCTAATCCTATGATGATATTGTTGATGACCATAACGCTTGTGATGATTGTGATGAATGTGATGATTATGGCGTGGCTCGTTACCAGGAGCGTGTCAGAAGTTGTTATAGGGCTCCTTTCTTGCTTGTGAAGGTTAATGATGCTGGTTGCCATAGCAACACGCTGGGGTAGAAAATGAGAGCAGTTTCCATCGCCGACACTTATCTGCGCGAGGCAACTTTACTCTTTCTGCCAAATGCAGGCACTGGCTCGTGCCCAATTTGACACGCCGCAAAAAAAAAAAAACCCCTCCCACACATATAAATACACATATGTGTGTATGTAGGCGTTTCGTAGGGAGTTTTTAGACGTGAATAGTTCGAACATATAAATCTTAATACTCATAGAAATATTATTATTATTATTTAGCACCGCGTCTTACTACCCATTCAGGTTATACGCTTGAGTACTAATTACGCTAATTGATTAGGAATTGGGAAGGCTGAATTTAGAGGAAGTGAACCCGCATTTGTGTGGAGGGAAAATGGAAAACCATTTAGGGGAAAATCATCCCTTGATCTCCCCGTCCTCGGCAGTCTAGCTCAACACGAAACCAGCGCTTATCTAACTAGGCCACCGAGGCGGGTCATAGAAATAAAACAAAGGTAAAAGTTTTATTCGATATAAATGGGGAAGATTTCGTGCCATTTAATGTCCTTTCCTCGGTACGTGTAGTGTAACCTAGAGATTGTTATTTTGACGCCTAAAGGCCTGTTCACATTATCAGTCTGATCACGTTAAAGATATATTTGGTCTTGGATTCAAATCGCACGTTCTAACCAACGTTGACAGACATTTTCTGGAAATGTTTAAAATATTTTCAACTGTGATTTGGCAACGATCAACGATGGTAATTATTTTTCACGAGGAGGAAATTGAATGGCAAAGCGGTAATGATACGCTTAAACGTATCTGGGTTCATAATTATTTATTTTAACACCTCGTCTTACTACCCGTTCGGGTTATACGCTTACGTACTAATTATGCTAATGGTTCTTATGGATTAGGAAGGTTATATTTAGAAGAAATCCACATTTGCGTGAAGAAGAAAGTGGAAAACAATTATGGAAAAAAACACTTAAAATACATCCGACCGAGATTCAAACTTTTATCTTTCCGTTATTGGCAGTCCAGTCTACTGAGAGAGTAGCGCGTTAGACCACGCGGCCATCGAAATGGATTCATCAATATTAATTTTTTTTAGAAGCACGTCTTCTACTCGTTTGGGCTATCCCCCCCTGTTATTGAAACAGAGAACAGAGGGAGAGTTTTGATTTTTACTTTGAATAAGGATCGCTCTTTTATCAGCAAAATTGAACCATTTCTTTCGTGAATTCGTACCAGCTTTATTAATTGTCCATCCATTTGGTTTATCATGAAAGTGCGGGCAGAGCACATGATTAACGACTGGCCTTCTTCACGTCAAACCACTTGTGTTTTGATTGGAGTCAGATCGTGCTGGCTGCGCTGATCAAGCGGCAAGTCACACAGTCTAGTCAAAATATCCCTAACCCTCCTCGGTGGCCTGCGTGATCTAACGTTTAGCCATCTTAGGCCCTATAGTCGCTATTCTATTACCGATTCATCCTAACCGTGTGACCTGAAGTAAACAAACATTCTCATATCAATGCGCGAAGGACCTTCACGATTGGTAGAACACCAGTGCAATATTTTACACATTAACGACCATGTGTATTCATTACCTTAGCAAAGTAGGTCACAATGAGTCTTCGTATTTTCTAATGCTTTTTAAATTTATTTTCTTATGTTTAAGGGGTGCGGCCAGACTGAGCGCGCGAGCGACTAAAATATAAAATAGAACACATTGGTTGTAATGAGAAGTGGCCAGACTGGAGCGCGCGAGCGAGCGACTGAGCGCGCACGCTCGACCCGGTACAGTCTAGTTTACAGGCGCTAGGAAATATTATTCTATGTTGGTTCATTGAGTGCTAGGAAACTTCTCATTTTGACATTTTTATTAATATCGATATGCTTAGCACGCTTGCTACTAACGGCCTAATTTAATTGGTAAGATCATAAACCATACCTATATATGTAAAACTGATATGTTAAAATACTTCAATATTATCAAAGTAGGCCTTTACAAATAAGAATCACAATTAGCATGGAGAGAGGATGAGAAAACCACAACGATAAATCACTTGTCAAAAACCCCCCTCAGTTCACTGAGCCAAGATTCGGAGCCTCCTCGTCAACAAACTATCGAGAGCTATCTGCTAATCACGCGCTCGCTCGGACGCTTGTCAGTCTGGCCGAACCCTAACAAAACTCAGGCCAGACTCAGCAAACGCCATAACTAAACGGGAAACACTCAACACCCACGGCCGTCAATTAACGCCGCTGAGATGAACTGTCGTCACTGACCGTTGCTGACTTGACGCTAACATGTGATAAGGACTGTACCATGACTCAGGAGTTTGTTGGAATTCGAATAGCACTGACTTGCAAAGCTTAAAGTATCATTTCTAAATCAAATGAAGGGATAATTTTTAGTTATAATAATTTTCTAATGTTATTTTAAAACAATCTTAGTACAAAACATAGGAGGGACTATTTAGTGAAGGGATACCATTTAAGTCCGTTCAGTAGCAAACTAGAGTATATACTTCCGCGTGGCTTTGTTTACTTCAGGTCTCGGCTTAGGATGAATCAATAATAGTGTATGTTTAAAGCCTAAAAGGCGAAAATTCCGAGCAGGCTAAGTCGTGGCACATTAAAATAAAAAGAATCCTTCAATTTCGTAACTGTACTTTTTTTTTGCTGAGCTGAAAATTACTTTTGATTATTAAGATGCGTTTCCTAGATTTTTATTTTTGTGTATAATTTATTTATTATACAGTAGTGTCCTTAATTAAAACTATTTTTTTAGAACCGCGTCTTACTATAATTTATATTTGCTAATTACCCTAATGTGTAAGGGGTGAGGAAAGTTGAAGTTATAGGTGGTAAACCCGCATTCACGTGGAAAGCAATTTTTTTTGGAAAAAAAAACCCAACAAAAACACCCTTAGTACACCCGACCGAGATTCGAGCCTTGATCTCCGCGTCATCGGCAGTCTAATCTACTACGAAAATAGCACCTTAAACCATGTGGCCATCAAGGCTGGTCTGAAAAATTTAATTAATATTTCTACTTATTGCATTAAATCCAAAACAAATCTCCTAAGAGGATTAAAAAACACAGTGAGCAGTAAACAGTAATAAGCTTTCGCTGCACTGTGAGCTTTTCTCTGTAATGCTTTCATAATTAATTAGAGTTATAACTATATACTTATTTCTAGCTTTGAGTCAAAGTCGACCAAACCCACAGTTTTGGTCGGACGCTCCAAAAAAAAAAGTAAAAAATCATCTGAGGTCGGACAAACTTCTGTTCCTGTTCCTGGGGTACCTGAAGACATGGAAAAGGTCGTCTCGTTTCGCGTTCATTATTAAAATAATTTAATTAATTGGGTGAGTGAGAGAGATCTTCCAATTTTTAAAAAAATTCTCGTCCAAAGCGGGTACAGACACCCTTAAAATAAAAAAGAAGTAGGAACGCTGATGAGATTATTAAATTTTTAAAATTCATTTGAGACAATCGCGAGATATTATTTAGATAGAAGTAGAGCAGGCCAACCACAAACTAATTTCTTTTTAGTATTTTATTTACGTTTGTGATAAAAATAAATATATAACTAAATACATACTTAATTATTTATCTATTCTATGGTATCAGGATACTAAAATTTATTGCCGCACTTACAAAAGTACGCCACCTATCCCTATCTTGTGTTAGTTCTATCCAATCTACCTTATTACACCCTATCCATATTTTGAGTTAGTTCTATACAGTCTACCTCATTACACCCTATCCCGAGTTCTATTCAGTCCACCTCATTACACTCTATCCCTATCTTGAGCTAGTTCTATCCAGTCCACCTCATTACACCTTCTATCTTATGCTGGTGTAATCCAGTCTACCTCATTACACCCTATCCCGAGTTCTATTCAGTCCACCTCATTACACTCTATCCCTATTTTGAGCTAGTTCTATACAGTCCACCTCATTACACCCTATACCAATCTTAAGCTAGTTCTATCGAGTCCATCTCATTACCTTCTATCTCTATTTTGAGCTAGTTCTATACAGTCCACCTCATTACACCCTATACCAATCTTAAGCTAGTTCTATCGAGTCCATCTCATTACCTTCTATCCATATTTTGAGCTAGTTCTATACAGTTCACCTCATTACACCCTATCACTCACTATCTTAAGCTAGTTCTATTCAGTCCACCTCATTACACCCTACCCCTATCTTGAGCTAATTCTATCCAGTCCACCTCATTATACTTCATCTCTTTTATGTTCATTCTAATGGTCTCCTCTATAATGCGTCTTTCCACTTGCCTATACCTCAGTTTTAGCTTCTGTGGTGCTGACTGACAGCTCACAGCTGACTTCTAATGGCTTTGAAAAGCTATCAGACCAAATTATGTATCCCTAAGTCGTACCATATAATCTGCAAAAAACCATGTCTTTAGCAACTGTCACTTCTTACAGTCAAAATTTAGGTATATACCTAAATTTTGACTGTCAGAAGTCAGCTGTGAACTGTCAGTCAGCACCAAAGAAGCCATGGGGCTACTGTATTTGCATTCGGGTTTGCCAGTCAATACCTTATGGTTCTATATGTCTACATTTTATTTGATTTCATTATTTCATTCTTATTTTTAAAACCTATTTTAGTGTTTTTATTTATGCTGGCTAAAGTTAAGGTGTTACACCTAATAAATGAGGTTAGCGGGCTAGTGTGTACTAAACTAATATTTAAATAATCTACTTGATATGTCTTCTTGTGAGAATTGTAATTTGTAAATTCCACCCTGTTTACCCTGAAGGGTGGAACGCTTATTCTTGTCGATTTCACTATAGAGTATCTTAAATAAGTTTGTAAGTCGTGTGATGATATATTAAGTAGGTTCAGAAAGTGTACTTTCAATATTCCAATTATATATTATTTAAGACTTAATTTTTCAATTGTAAGGTTTACATGTTTTAAATCAAGCCTAGCTGAAAATGTAATGGTGGAATGTTTTTCAATGTGCATCATCGTATATATCCTAAAGTTTAGGGTTTTATTTTACAAAACCTCACTTTACAAAGTCCAACTAACTATTTGTATTATTTGTAGTTAATCGAATGTTCAGTGCTGGTAAATAAAAAAAAGAGATCTAAAAGGGATGGATAGCTTATTTCTTTTCAATTCACTTTGTGTGTATGTGGTTTTCATGGGTGATACAGTCTTTTGAACGTGTCCGAGTATAAAAAAGATTCCCTCTTTGTTATAACATAAATGAGGTTCTTTCAAACGTGTGAACTTTTCTCACTATCTCTCTTTCTCTTTCTAAATGCACCTCTCTGAAAGTATTTTTTTTTATAGCTAAGGATATTGCCCTAACTTAACGACCATTAAAATACTCTATAGAGTACATCGTGTTGAGGATAGATATATGGTCTCGTAATGGTTCGGTGATAGCAGACAACACTGGGTAACCTTCGATGTCGCAACGAGGGTGTGTGTGTGTGTGTGTGTGTGTGTGTGTGTGTGTGTGTGTGTGTGTGTGTGAAGGAAACTAATGCTATATGGTATGTGGTGGCATCTCTGCACACTGCTATAGAAAATGGAAAATGCCCAAAAAAATGGTACAGTCGTTGACAGGTGTGACAATGATTCCATAGGAACACAGATTGTAACACAACTGTAATTTGCGTTGAACATAGAAAGTAACGTATCTTATATATTTTTTTTTTAGCAACGCGTTTTACTAACCCTTCAAGCTATAAGCTTATCTATACTCCATTCACGGTAGGAATTACTCTCTGAAAGGTCTTTTTTCCTACCAATATCCTACTATATAATAGCTTTCTGGTAGGGAAAAGACCTTTCAGAAGACAATTCCTACGCTGAACAGACTTTACTAATTACGGTAGTGGTTTTAGGGATTTTGAATGTTATAGGAAGTGTACCTGCATTTGCGTGGAGAGAGTGTAAAACCGTTATAGGAAAAACCCCTTTAGGACACTCTACCGAGATTCAAACCTTTATCTCCCCATCATCAGTAGTCTAGTCTACTGCGAGAGTAGCGTGTTAGACCATGCGGTCACCAAATCGGATTAGAGAGTAATTCTGATGTAAGTCGCGTACATCTTAGAATTAAATGCTGGTATGGATTATATTATAGAAAGATAAATCTAACGTTTCTATAAGTTGCATTAAAATTATAATAAAATGCTGGTGTAAATAACTTAAAATATAAACTGTAGCATTTCTGTAAGATATGTAAAAAAAAAGTAATGTTAAAAATTTCTTAAGGTACATAACCTATAGGATATAAAGTTTTTGTAAATTACATAAAATGTAGCGTTTATATGAGTCGTAGTTCTGTGAGTCGCATAAGCTATAGAATGTACCGCTTGTGATTCACATAAAATATAGAATGTAACGTTTCTGTGATTTGCATAGAACATAGAATCTAACAAGTCAGTGAGTTGCATAAAACATAGAATTGAACGTTCTTGTGAGCTGCATAACATACATCATTTAAAGTTTCTGAGAGTCACACAAAACATAGAACGTGACATTTCTGTGAGTTGCATAGAAACATATTATGTGACGTTTCCGTAAGTTGCATAAAAAATAGAATGTAACTTTTATGTGAAATGCATAAAACATATAATTTAAAGTTTCCGTGAGTCGCATAAAACATAGAAAGTAACGTTTCTGTGAGTAGCATAAGAAATTAGAATGAAACCCAAGAGCAAATAGAAAGGGAACTTTCTGGATGTATTCCATGAATGGTAATGGGGATTTACAACAATAAAATGGCTGCTATTTGATATTTCCTGCACGCTATCAAAAGAGAAAACAGTTGACTGTCTAGGGGCGCCACGATGGCGCGGGGGGAGAGAAACAAGGAGTGGGTCAGTCAGTGTGTCATTTATCTGACAGGCCAAGTTTTGATTCTAGTTCAGATGAACTTCAGGGTATTTTATCCGCAGCATTTTAAAATCTTCTTCCCAATCGACTGCTTGTGCATTTCCTAACAATTCACACTCCTCTTCTCAACCCCAAGTAATAGCCATTCAAAGTATTTGATTTATCAAATACACCAACCGACCCCATGATGTAGTGGTCAGCAAGCGCGGATTCATAGGGGGTGCGGGGTCAAAGGGTCAGTTGACCCCCTTGTGAAGGTTAGAAAATTAATAAAAAACAAAATGAAAGTTCAAATTTTATAAAGAAAATACTACACAGATAAATTATTTTTTATCTTTTTACGCGCAGACACCTCTTAAGCCGGGTCCACACGTGCGTTATTCGTCCACGTTTATTCACAGTTCGATATGACTCATGTAAGTGTGGAAAAAATATTCGTTTTCATGTACTAATATTTGTCGTGCATAGCGAGTAACGAACATTGTTCCGCATAGAGACGGTAGATTAGCACACATCAAAGAAGAAGAATAATCACCTGATAGCAGTTCATCCACGAATACAGAATATAGATTATGTGTGTACAGCAGGAGCGGAAGAACTGTGGGGGGACTCTGCCCCCCCTGGAAATAATTTGCCCCTCCCTGGAATCCATCCCCCCCTAGATATATTTCAAATCCTCTGATATTATCAAATATGAAACTGAAAGATGGCCTTAAATCAAACTCCAAATTACTTCTAGATACATTCTCTTGTAAAAAATTTGCCGGAGAAGACCGCTTCAAGGAACTACTAGACTAGAGACATCTAACTGGCAGAAAAAATCAGGGGAGGAAAGCTCTAAATAGCTTTCAAGGTCATCCAAATTTCAAAAATGTCTAGGGGAGGAACACTTTAAATGGCTTATAAAAGAATCTAATTAAAAAAAAATAACAAGGCAAAAACAACTCATAAATTCTAGAGTGAACCCTTTTTTTATTGATTGTTAGAGGGCCACTCCAAATAGTTAATAAAAACTATCTGATTTTAAAAAAATTGAAGAGGATGACCACGGTTTAAAACATACATAATATCAGACATGAATGAGAAACTATTAAATGGCTTTAAACAGAAAGCTAACATTGTAAGTAACTATGTTATTTATAATTATGACCCCCCTATGAAAATTATCTGAATCCGCCCCTGGTGGTCAGCGCTACCAACCTAGGCGTCCATGGTTCGATTCCCGGCTGGTACAATGGGTATTTTTCCCGATAGGAAAACTATCCCAAAGATCACCAAAGTCTGTATGATTAAGCTTAAGTTAGGTTTAAGTAATAATAATAATAATAATAATAATAAGCACCGCGTCTTACTACCCGTTCGGGTTATACGCTTAAGTACTAATTACTCTAATGGATTAGGAATTGGGAGGGTTGAATTTAGAGGAAGTGAACCCGCATTTGTATGAAGATAGAGTGGAAAACCATTTAGGAAAAACCACCCCCAGTTCACCCAACCGAGATTCGAACCTCGATCTTCCCGTCCTCGGCGGTCGAGCTCAACACGACTATCGCGTTAGCCAACTACGCCACCGAGGCGGTTTAGCTTGTAAGTGTTTCCACTGGTTCCACACCCTCATACTCACAATCACCATCACCTCATCTCATCGGGACATGGAATGAGCCTCCACGGAAAGGATGTACGATTAGTACATTCAGGCGTCCCCTGGACAACGGTACATTAGTACTTGCTAATGTTTCCACAAACTGGGCTACGAGTGGCAGACATGTATACATAAAAAAATCTAGTACACCAAGCACTAATATGGTCTACTTGTACTTAAATTAAGTGAAAATTGACTAGTTATTAAAATTGGTGGTCCTACACCTTAGCTCAGTTGATAGCATGTCTGCCTACTGAGTTAAGGGTCCCGGGTTCAATTCCCGGGATGGCCGAAAATGTATCATTGATGGAAAATATGGGTTTACACTTTCACATTGATAAATTGATGGCCGGGGACTAGATGTTGTGTCTGTCCTAGTCTTAAGATATATTTTAAGCCATATGAAGCTAAGACAGGCGTAGCCAGCCGCTAGTGGTAAATATATGGCTTTAATAACAAACTGACCACAGGCTGGAAACAGTAATGAATGTAACTGTAAGTAATTATTCAAATTTGTGCGCTCTTGAGGCTTAAGGGCCTTGTCCCTGTCGAGTGCAAGTCCAACCCTATTTTGTGTGATGGTGGGTAGGAGGGTGAAAGGCGTGGCGTGGCTTCACAACTGACCAAAGTATCCTTCCGCGCCAACAAAAACAGATGAATCACGGAAACCGTAGATGGTGCTAGCTACCAGACAGGTCTTGTGGAGAAATCATACGTTTGGAAATATCAGTTTTCTCGAGAACTAGTGAAATGTTTATAGTAATATTTTCAACACCCCTTCTAAGATAATGTATCGATGTTTATTAATTATTGTTATATTTTATTATTTTTTGTTATGAAACCGGTAGCTTTCTATTGAAAAATGTAAATTTTATCGATATTTGATCACTGTTAAAATTATAGAAGAGGTGCGTATAAAAAAAGTATAAATTAATCAACATACTTCTATTCTTGAACAAACCGTTCCTGAAAAGAAAATTGCAAAAAATAAAAATTCTTGAAGATAACTGTTTGTTCCCACGGCTCTGCATTTCCACGCCAAATAAAAAGGGCCAATCGCCTTAAGGAAATATTAAGTTGGAAAAATCTGTGACCTAACAGTGAAACAATTTACAACATCCACTATATAATGCGATTTACAATTTTTTTAAATATGTCCTCATTAAATTTATTTATGAGATAAATAAATTATTATATTTGTGTTTGAAAACCATTTAAATTGATTACGTATTTTTATAATACATTCTAGTGTGTTTGATAATTTTTATCTTCTTATTAAGAGAAATAGTGAATATTTTAAACATCTAATTTATTTGTTATATTCATGTTTTATGTTCCCCTTAAATGAGAAGCAAGTCTTACAATTTTGTCTGTCTATAGCTGGTGTTACAGCTGAAACGGTTATATGAATTCCCTTCGTTCTTGATATTTAAATATCATATAGTCTTTCCTAGATTTTAATTCAATATCTAAAATTTAGATTAACTTACTGGAGATTGATTCGAAATTTTTCAAAATTACTCTTAATAATTTTATTCAAAATTGTTACTTGTGGCGTGTTTGAGATGTTAAAAAAATTTTATATTTTTTTTCGAAGTCGGTAATTTAATTTACCGATCACTGCTTTTATTATTTTTAATTTGAATTGTTTTTCAAATGTCTGTAATCATTTAAATCTAAGTTAGTATCTGAGGAGTGTTTTGAATTATATACAAGATGTCTTCCGTGAGAGTATACAATTTTAAGCAAATACAGTTAAGTAAAGTGGAGCTTCATGGCGGAAACGCTGTATAACACTGTAAAGTATGTCTATGATTAAGTTAAAAGACCATTTAAGGTTATTTAATCAACAAAATTTGCTCCAAACAAAAATAAACTATACGATAAACTATGTACGACTGTGTAGCTTCATTTGTTTGTATCTATTTTTTTATTACATCATTTTATTACATTAATTAATACACTTTAAAACGGTAACCAGTTTAACTCCCTAGAAACTTATTCTAGAGAATAAACTTCTATCTCTAGTTCTAAGCCCTCAATAAACAGTAAAGTGAATAAAGAGCACACCAAAAATGTCCCTTGCTAGATGAGATTATTTTACTGCTAACTGCAAACCTTACTCACTGTGCTTTCTTAATCCTCTTAGTAAAAGTCGTTTGGATTTATTATCTCATACCTTCAAATAACATTAACAACTAACACCATACTAACCCGCTTCGGTGGCTACGTGGTCTAAGACGCTGTTCTCACAGTAGTCTAGAATGCCGATGAGGAGGAGATTTAGGTTCTAAACTAGGTTAGGTGGAATGAGGGTGGTTTTCCCTAAATGATTTTTCTCTCTCCCTCCACCTGAATGTGACTACATTTACTATAAATATATCCTTTCTTATCCCTGAAACCATTATCGTAATTAGTACACAAGCGTATAGACTGAATGGTTAGTACGACACGGTGTTAAAAAAATAATAGGAGGAGGCTCGGAGTGTAAGTGATAGAATCGGATGAGTTTAAGGTGTCCCACCCCTCGTGGAAAGTCTGTTCCCGTTAAAATGAGCACAGAGAATAGCCCCGAACATGCCCTTTTTCATGTCTTATATGAGCTGAGAGAAATTATTGTGATTGTCAAAAAAATTTAACTCAAGATTTTGATAAATGTTGAACGTTTCATGAGCCCCCTAAAACAAAAAAAGTTGTTTTTGCATTGCCGTCTGTCTGTCTGTCTGTCTGTCTGTCTGTCTACCTCAGACTAGTGCCAAAACTATTTAACCAATCAGGCTAAATTTTGGTATCAGGGGTCCCCTTGACAGATTTTTCTGATAAGATATCTAACCCTAAATTTAAGGGTAGTTTACTGAAGTACAAAAAGATAAAAAATCGATTTTCTCAAAATTAGCTAAATTATTTTAATTAAATGTTATATCTAGACATTATTTATCATTATTAACAAGATGGCAAAACAAATTTTCTCTTGAAGATGACTTTAAGGGTACTTTACATGTGGGAAATTTTCCAATTTTCATCATTTCTCCACAACAATTTGAGATATGATATAACTTAACTTTGTTAAGATGTAGTTATATTAAAGATACAAATCTTTTAATTGAAATATATTTTTATAAACCCAATAATTTCTTAACTATAAGAAAATATTTATACTTTTTGATTCAGTTATTTGAAAATGAATTCGATTATTATGCTCTTTGGTGGAGAAAGATGTTTCTCTTTTCTCAATTTTTCTGTAACAGTGTTCCTAGTTCCTAATGCCATGGACTAAGTAACAGTGTATATTATTTCATTTATGATCTTTGGTGTAGTGTTTTTACAACAATGTATAGACCTATTATTCAGTTTTACAAATCTTGCGAGTTTTTAGTAAATGACTATTTTAAGACAAAAGTGAGAGAGAAAGTCTGTGCGGTGCACCGTACCATTTTTTCAAGCCACGCAACCCAAAATATTCATGCGAATATATTCATCCCGTGATGGCCATTTGGACGGAGGAGAGACAGGGATTCTCGTAAAACAAAATCCCCTAACGAGAGAAAGAGAGACGAACTGTCTATCTATCTCAGTTGGAAACAGGATCGTCCAGCTTGTAGGGATTTGTAGAGGGACGTATTTAATATTGCAGTATATAGGACCTTTGGTCAAGGAGGACTTTGTTACTGGTAGATCCCCCCCCTTCCCCCACTCTACTACTCTTTCCTTGTTTTATTTACTCGCTGAGGGACCCTGAAACAGGATACAG
>CABFWO010001093.1:54597-96153 GCA_902155825.1 Timema genevievae | reverse complement strand
TATCCCCCCCCCCCTCTCATTATAAACTTTCATTGGTATCGGTAGACCAAGCCAGGGTTGACGGATTTTTCTTGAGCGTAGCACAACTTCCTTCGGAGGGGAAGTAAACCCGTTGGACCTATGTCGATTGTGGCATGTAAAATAAACCGGGACGGTATGTTAAAATACCTTTTTCCGGCAAAATTGGTTGGCCCCTTCACTCTCGCTCATAGAAATAATTTTATTGTGCTGGTATAATTAATTGGCTCAGAAAGTTCACGTTAAATTAATCTAATGAAAAAAAAGGTATGGCTAGAACGTGTTGTTAGTGTAAAATTAATATATTAACTGGGTGGTGATAAAATAATCCACAGGTAGAGTTTTGAATTGGCCTATTTCCCCCCCTTGGTGATAGCCCGGGCTTCGCCACTACATGCAAACCACCATAATGTACCGGGAATTAACATGGACACAGCAATGAAATTGCCTTTTTATCGTTAGTCCTACTGAGCTGTATGGTCTAGTAATCATTAAACTAATTAACTTTATAGTATTATGTTTTGAAAACACGTGCGTTCGAAGAGGATTAAAACATAATTAAATGATTATATATCGACACGCATTGTGTTTGATATTTATTTATTTAATGTATTCAATATGCACTTTCTGAACCGACTGATTATATCAGCACACGACTTATAAACAGACCTAGACCCGAAACCACATCCAATCCCCCGGACGTTAATTCATCGCTGTGAAAGGCGAAAGCCACATTTCACCAGTGATATATTTTTCGGGGATGCCGGGAATCAAACCTGGGTCCTTTATCTCAGTAGACAGACAAACTATCGTCGTCAACTATGGTGTCGGACTTTGATATTTATAGAAATAATAATATTTGCAAGTTAAAATCAAAAGAGATTCTATAGTTAAATATCTAAAATTATAACAAGTTTGGTTTTAAAATTTTAAGCCTTGTAAATAAAAAGGTAAAATTAAGTCCTAATGTATTTCTGTACATCTGTCTGCACCTTGAGCTACAGCACAAACTGTTAAAAGTGTTTCATTCAAACTTTATATACATATAGGTGTTCTGTTTTACGACTGGTCTATTCCTTTTGACAGTGAACTTAGACTGCCAATGTGCCTTGTCCTCTGCCTTATCCTTCTTCTCACAAAATTTTCTTCTTTCCTTCAAGTCATCTGATATTTGAACCCTCCTTCTTCCTAAGCTCCTCTTTCCCTCAATCTTTCCTTCTATGGCGTCATACAGAGGACAGTTCTTCCTAAGGTTTTGTCTGATCCAATTTGCTTTGTACCGCAGAATCCCATCCAAAATGATTCTCTTCTCACCCACTCTTCTTAGGACTTGTTCATTTTTCACCCTGTCTGGCCACCTGATCATCTCAAGTCTTCTCCAGCACCACATTTCAAAGATCTCCAAGTATTTCACTTCCATCTTCATAAGAGTCCAAGTTTCTGCTCCAAACAGTGCGATGCTCCAAAACTAGCATTTAATCAGTTTCTTTCTCAGTTCCAAACTCAACCTGTTGTAACCTCTTCTTGTTGAAAGCTTTCTTGGCCATGGCGATCCTAAACAAAATTTTCTTGGTGCGGTGTGCATCCTTTGTCAGCAGACTTCCCAAGTTCTTGAACTTTTCTATGTGTTCCAACTCCTGGTTTCCAATTTTGATTTTCAGTGGCTCTTAATTTTTTGAAACCACCATCAATTTTGATTTCTAAATGTTTATCTCCATGCCATTTCGTCTCTCTCTGCCCACCATTTGGTCCATAATTTCCTACAACTATTTTTTTAAATTTTGGCCATATATTAGATGGCTCGAGGAAAAAACCTTGATTTTTATTCTGGATCTAAAAATAACTATAGTTTACCGATAGTTGTTTTTTGAAGAGTGAACTTTTTTTTTATGATAGTTTTAGTTATTTTGTTCAAAAGGGATTTATTGGAAGAGTTTAATATGTTAAATAATACTGTATACTTCTTTTACGTATAAAAACTAAAAAAGGTAGTGCATTAAATACTCAAATAAATCGTTCTAAAATTTTAAAATTTTAAGTATTGTTCTAAAACGTTTTAATGATTTTTGTTAAAAATTAATTTCTTGGTAGTTTTTTACATAATAAATAAGAATATATTATTATTTTAGTAAAAAAAACAACCCCTTTTTGTTGAGGGTAGTTTCTCGTTGACTGATTATTTAAATATTTGTAAATATTTTAACAATTCAATTTAAAATTTATTTCTAAAAAGTGTCTCATATGTTAATGAAAATATTATGTTTCCTTTTTTTTATGAAAAACTTGTTTAAGGATATCTTGATGATAGTTGATTTTTTAAAATTTTGTTCCTTAAACTATAAAAGACTATACAGGTAAGAATCTACAATTTTTCTCTTTTAGTTTGTTTTTTGTTTGAACTTTAGTCTTAAAAACTATAATTCAACATCTCTATCTTTAAATTTTATATATATATATATATAAAGTAAAATCCTAAAGCTGGAAGAAAAGGTTGTTGTGATAGGATAGATTTATCGTTTGTGACTCAACACTGAGCGAGAAGAGAAGGCTGTGTTTGGACGACAGTCGGGGATTATCGGTTGTTAATAATAACTTAAGATTGATTATCTACGGGATAAAGGGTTGCCGCCTGAGGAAATCAATAGTTTGTCAAGCCCTAGGGATACTTTAGGAAGGGAAAAGGGGAGGGGGATCAAGGAGACTGTCGGATGGAAGTAAGGAGAGAAGTGTATAAGCTTAGTGGCAAATAGGGAGTCAAACCAATAAAGAACGTCCTCTTTTTCAGAGTTCTAGCTGGTGTCAGAAGTGGGATCATTTAAAAAAAATAATTCATAAAACAGTAATATGATTGTATTTTATCTTACATTTACTTTAAGATGTTGCGTTAGTTAAAATAATTTTACCTGTATCATTGGAAAATTAATCAATTTTATTTTTCAGAGTTCTAGCTGGTGCCAGAAGTGGGATCATTTTTAAAAAAAATCATAAAACAGTAATATGATTGTGTTTTATATTATATTTACTTTAAGATGTTGCGTTTGTTAAAATAATTTTACCTGTATCTTTGGCAAATTAATCAATTTTATAACAAAAACTACAAGCAGTAAAATTTTAATCTAAATAGTTACGTAATTATGTTGAATAGATAAAATAAGTTTAAATAATGTCTCACACAGACATACAATGTTTTCAAACATATTTAAGTAGATTAACTTGTATTTAAATATTAATGCAAACTATCACGAAGTAACCAGCAAATTATAAAGTATATTGTTTTAATTCTGGTTCATTAAAAAAAATACGTCTAAGAAAAATATATGTGTGAATAAAAATTTAAAGTATGAGGTGTGCTATTATTTAAAACAGAGATTATATCTATTAAAACACATTTAATCAAAACAAGTTTTTTCTATATAATTTTCAAAACAAATATATTTTGTTTTAACTTAGTTTTAAAGACAGGAAAATCACCGTTCAATTTATTAATGTACGACAAATTGCATATTTTCTGTGCATTCGTTTGTATTTAAACATCTATGAAAACCAGAACTTAATATGATATCTAATTACACACAAACTTTACTGAGCACTATTTGTTTTGCCAATAGTCCGATTGACAATTGTCCGTTCGCACGGCAATAATTTGACCTGTGCTGAGCTCGCTACTGACTTAAGTACTGAAGTATCTCTTGTCTGTATGTGGTATAATATTAAATAAGAGAAATACTTAAAATATTATTTCTATAAAACAATTAATTAACAAACTAAAATAATATTTTCAACATAAAAATCCCATAATAAAAAAATACCTACATTAATTCTGTATAGTCGCAGTGTTTGATTTTAAGAGACCGATAAGTTAGGTGTAGACCATATAAGTTTTAAAAAACGTACTTTAAATTTGTTTGTATTATTACCATAATACTACTTGATATATGAATAGGCCTACATGCTTGTATAATTTTTAATATAAAATTAATTAAAAACTTGACCCACTTCGGTGACCGCATGGTGTATCGCGTTACCCTCATGTTAGACTAGACTGCCGAAAACATGGAGATCAGAGTCCGATCTCGGTAATGTGCACTAAGGGCGGTTTTTCCTAAATGGTTTTCCACGCAAATAAGGGTGCGCTTCCTCTAAATTAAGCCTTGTAAATCCTTAGCACATTAGTGTAATGCGTGTATAGGCGTGTAAAATGAACGTGTAGTAAGACACGATGCTAAAAAATTATATATGTATATGATTGTTAAAATATATAGTATTTAATTCACTCTAATACCTGTAGTTTAGTTAAATATTTTTTACGGTATTATTTCTGCATTTCTCGAGCTATTTGTAATTAAAAACAGTATCTTGGCAATATGTGATTTTATTACTATTTTGCAAATAATAAAACATATTTCACTCCCATCATTCAAAATATTTAAAACATATATCATATTTATGGATGGATATAAATCAAGCATTTTTACTATGATATGAAAATCTCTAAAAAAATAAAATAAGAATAAAGTTTCAAGAAACTGTATATATTTCGTATTCATGATAAAACAAGACAAAAATAAAACAACGAAATATAGCTCGTGATAGTGTGTTCGAACAAATATAGAATATTTATAAACTTTCCTTGACCAAAAAAAAGTATGAGATTTTAAAATGAGCTTATTTATTTATTGTCTATTTATGTTAGTATTAATTATTTATTTAAGAGCCCAAAAATAAAGGAAAACATTCTAAATATTTATTATATTTGCTTTTATAGTAGGCTTAATACTTCACTTGTTTGGTAAAATCTACTTTCATTATTATTATTATTATTATTATTATTATTATTATTATTATTATTATTATTATTATGTGTAAAACTTTTTTTAATTAGTTTATTATTACAATTTTTATTTTTTTTAATGTTTAACTGCAAAATCTGAAAATGTACCTTTAGGTACTTCAGGATTGTATCAAAAAATCTATTATGTAATTTTTCTTTTAAATCCTAAATAAACAATGATCGATTGATTGATTGATTATTATTATTACTATGGTGATGATATTAAAATAAAATACTGATGATATTAATTTTATCTAAAACATAAAGTAGTTTAAATAGTAGCTATAATTATTAATTATATAATAATAATAATAATAATAATAATAATAATAATAATAATAATAATAATAATAATAATAATAATACTTCATTTTTTTAGAGAAAACTAAAAATTATCAGCATTTTATTTTAATATTTTAAAATAAAGATGTGTTCACTTTTAGTATTAAACAAATAGGTTATAGCAAGTATGCTATGTATTTTGTCTCTCCTCGCACCGGTGATAGCATTGGCTAAGTCATCAGTCTCGTCTATTTAAGTTTTATTTGATGACTGGATGTTGAGGCATGAATCCTGGCCTAGTGTGATGAATTTTTTTTCCTCGAGTTTTTTCAATCTACCTTCAAGAAGATGGGGTTACACTTGTTCTAGTTACCACTTATCTTTTCTCTACCATATTATGGAACTCACCCACATGGATGGTAAGATAGGGGTATATATTTTATTTACATAAACTGTATATTAATTTTCTTTAATACTCTTTCTTTGAGACGAATTTTACCCTAGATATATACCTTTAACCTATACAACCCAATTTTCATACGAAGGTTTTTAAATAATATATAAACATACTTTTTTACGGTCAACATTAATTGTATTTTCTATCGGTGTTATTTTATAAGCATTAATAATAGGGCCTATCTATAAAAAGTGACAGTTGCAGATCACAAAGACTGAAGTATGAAAACATAAAATTAGTTCTAGTAATTTTTTTAGTGGTCAAATATGTCACTTCATGTGAAAATTGGACTATATATATTAGATTTTATAGCTCCCAGATAAAGCTCTTTCTACGAAAATAAAACTATAGAGCTTTTAGCTTTATAGCTGTCATACAAGGCTCTGCCTATATAAATTGGACTGTAGATATCTTAACGTTTAAAACTGTCAGACCCGACTCTTTCTATGAAAATTGGACTGTAGATCTTTCAGCTTTATAGTTGCAAAACAAGGCTCTTCCTAAGAAAATTGTACTGTAGATCTTTTAGCTTTAAAGCTGTCAGACAAGGCTCTTCCTAAGAATATTGAACTGTAGATCTTTCAGCTTTATATTTGTCAGACAGGGCTCTTCCTAGGAAAATTGAACTGTAGATCTTTTAGCTTCATAGCTGTTAGAGAAGGCTCCTCCTATTAAAATTGTACTTTAATATATCAACGAAAGAAAAAAAAATATGTATAAATTATTATTTAGATTGTTTTAAAATTAATTTCTCTAAGGGTTTAATCTATCAGTCTTTGAAAAATCCACTGTCAATGAAAACAGACGTTGCTAAGTAACGAACCAAAGGGTCAAAATAAAGCGATATTTTGTATTCTTTGCTAATCGAAGGTTCAAACATTGATACCGGAAATGAGAGTATCTGTGATTCCTTGTTTCGTTTCGTCTGGACTAATCCTTTAGCACGGAAGACAGTTGCAATCAATAGCTCGGTAGGGGGATGGGGGTGGAGGTGGCTAGGGGTGAAAAGGGTGGATTAGGGGGCACAGGAGCAGGATATTACGAATTAGGGATTATTTTCTCGCTGCTGGTTACAACCTCTGTCTACAAACAACTCCACACCAGGCCTACAAAATCGAGCTAGTTAATAGCCTAAAAGACTAATGTGTTTGACTTAAGTACCTTTACTGATTAACTGACAAATTCACTCACTCAACTTCTGGATTATACTCATTAATCTACCCCTAGAGAGTAAATTACTAGAAATTTAATAAGTGAACGGAGCGAAGAAAACAACACAAACTAGAAAATAAGACTAGATTAACACATTTCCCTCACACAGGTGCAAGTACATTTATTTAAAATCGTACCTCCTTATTCTTACCTTATTAGCGTTATCAATATAATATAAAAGTTGGGTATAATCTCATATTTTCCGAATTTGTATCTCCAATTTATCCTCAAATCTCAAATCCGAACATAAAAGGAAATATAAAATAATAATATAAAATAGAAATATTAGTTAAATGGTAACATTATTTCTTATAATCCATTCATTATAACAATCACACATCCAGCTAAGTGTTAAATTACTGGTCTGGGGCCTGGTTGTTAATTTCATGCGATAATTAAATTGGTTCTGAACTACTTATAAACAATAGGCCTACCTATTAGAGCTCTAAAACAAATTTCACTTGAAAAATTGAAAAAAAAAACTTTTTTAAAAAGGATCGAGTCTCGAATCTGATCAGACACCTTATCTCAGTTGGTAGCGTGTCTGCCTACTGATATAAGGGACCCGGGTTCGATTCCCAGAATGGCCGAAAATTTATCATGGGTGAAAAGTGGATTTACCATTACACATTGATAAACTAACGGCTGGGGACTGGATGTTGTGCATGTACTAGTCTTATGTTAGGTTATAAGGCATATGAAGCTAAGACAGGCGTAGCCAGCCGTTAGTGGAAAATATATGGCTTGAATAAAAAACTGACCACAGGCTGGAAACAGTAATGGATGTAAGTAAGTATCGAATAAGCAAATTTTCATGACTACTCGAATCTCGAATATCCTTAAGTATTCGAGGGCTCATCCTTTATATAAGATAATTATATAGCCTACATTGATGGTCGAAATATCTAAGGATTCACTCAAGCAATAAACTGGACTGCCGATGAAGGGGAGATCCAAGTTCGAATCCTGGCTGTGTGTAATTAAGTTTTTCCCACTAAATAGTTGAACACTCTCTCTCCACGTAAATTCGGATACAATTCCTATATATTTACCTTCCTCATCCTCCATAAAATATTATCGTAATCAGCATATCATATGCGTCCAACCCTAACAAGTACCGTAGTTAGAAGGGTAAGAAAAAACAATCAAAAATATCAATACTTGCAATTTAAAATATATATTTAATTAGATTTTTTTTAGAATATACTACTTGAGATAGTCTATGTCGTTTTCATTAGATTTTCCTTCTTTTTTATCAGCTCATCTTACTGCTTGTCCTAGTTATAAATATTTTAATTAAGTTAGTGGTCTAGGAATGATAAGATTATAATTTGGTGAAAATGTATCTCACATTTGCATGGAAGGAGTGTGGGGAAAACTTTAGAATGAAACATCCTCAATCTATTCCGCCGAGATTCAAACCTCATTTCAACCTCCGTGTACAGAAATGAGCTTTTTTCGAACTCATTCGAGTTTAATCGAGTACGTATTTTGGTCGTAATTGTATAATTAATACTCGCTTTGCTTGTTGGGGACTCCGCCCCCAAACCCCCAGTTAGTTTTCTTTGGAAGTGGATGTAAACTAATGTAATGTTTTGAACGTAACCAACTTAAAGTTACCGGTATTGTATTGTATATACCGCACCGACTTTAAAGTTGCTCCACAATTTTGACTTTTTTTAGGGGGTTTAATTTTTTAACCTTTTGGAATTTTTCCGTCGGTTACAGGCTAGAAGCTATAAGTTTGCCAAATTTCAAGTTTCTAGGTAATCTGGAAGTGGGTAAACATTAATGTCAGGGAGTGAGTGAGTCAGCCATGTGGCTTTATAGTAGTATAATAATTACACTAATGATGTGTCATGTTTTTCCCATACACAGGTTTATTTATGCCAGCAAACTTCTTAAAGACTAATCTAATGCATTTCTGAACTTTATTCGCTTAATAGTTGCTATGGCGTCGAATTAAAGGGCAGAAGTTATTTTTGCTGGGTTCTGAATTCTCTTCAAGGATTATAGATGCACCCGTTAAAGCGCACTTTGCTAAAGGATGGATGAGATTTGTCCTTTATCGCGCACTTTACCCAAAATAAAGTTTTTAATAGAATAAATAAGCGTACATTGTTAAATAAAAAATATATTTGCTGTGTAATAATTTGTTCCTTTATATGTGTTGCATGCCAATAACGTAGATATTGGGGTTCGATCCCTGTCGGTTGCACTGAGGGTGGTTTTCCCTAAATGGTTTTCTTACTCTTCCTCCACGTAAATGTGGGTACACTTCCTCTAAATTCAACCGTCTCCATCCCTTACACATTGAAGTAAATAGTACCTAGGCGTACATCCTGAAGAGGTAGTAAGACGTGGTGGTAAAAAAATCTATATTTATCGGTATGCTAAAATTCTATCTGTAGCATAAACATCTCTTTTTAAAGGAAATATATGATTTTAACTTAATAAATATGTTTTGTAAAATAAAAAAATAGTTTAGGAATAATATTTTATTGATACGAGATTAATAACAGGGAAATAACCATTGACACAATTATATATTCAAGGCCGTAGTTGGGGGAGGGGGGTTTGGGGTTTCAAATCCTCCCCGAAATATTATAAATAAAATATATTAAGCTTTATTTATAGTTCAAAAAAATCAAAATTAAGGTACAAGTACAAATTAGGGGGCTGTGTTGCCATAAAAATACTTCAGATAGCTTCTAGAATTGTTTATCATTTATATTTTTTTTCCCTCTGGCAATTGGGGGATGTGCCCAACAAGGCCCCCCCCCCTACCTGGAATTATTAGCTCGCTACGGCCTTGAAATATATTACTAAGTATTGTAAAATATGCAGAAATGTTTTACACATATTTTGGTAGCACTGCGTTTTGCGTGGACCTCACAAGGCTTTCTTTTGTTTAGTCTGTAGTTTTATATAATCTCAATAGAGTGCACATATGACAATACGGACAAAACACAATCAAAACTAAATTTAGTTGTCACGGAAAAAACATATTTCATAAATGGGCCACCAGGTAAGCTCTAAGTGCACTGTGCTGTCTGAAAAGTTTTATGCATCCTGTGCACTTAAGGATGCCAGAAAACTTGTTTTATTAAAGTGTGCGAGTAAAGTGCAAAAGTATGTCGTGCGCAGTGTATTCAGAAATAGTTAAAGTTGGATTTTCTGTTAAGAAAGAACTTTAAGAAAATACAAATATTTTATTTTGCAATCAGCAATAGTAACAATTTTATTTAAAAAAAATTGCACGTCTTAATACCCGTCTGAGATATATGAATAAACTGTAATAACTACACTTGGGTGTTAGGGATGAGGAAGGCTGAATTTATAGTAAATGTGCTTCCATTTTCGTGCAGGGAGAGTAGAAAACCATTTTGGGAAAAAACCTCAGTGCACCCAACCAGTATTCGAACCTCGATCTCCCCCGGAAGCCCAGTTTATTGCGAGAGTGACGCGTTAAACCATGCGTCCACTGAATTGGGTCATTTTAATTAAAGTTGTTTCATAAGTATTGATAGTTTATGTACATATATTCATACATACATCTACATATATACATACATACATACATACATATATACATATATACATACATACATACATATATACATACATACACGCATACACACATACATACATACATACATACATACATACATACATACATGCATACATACATACATACATATACATACATACACGCATACACACATACACACATACATACATATATACATACATATATACATACATACATCTATACATACATATATACATCTATACATACATACATATATACATACATCTATACATACATACATCTATACATACATACATTTATACATATATATACATACATACATACATATATACATATATATACATACATACACGCATACACACATACATACACACATACATACACATATACATACATATATACATACATATATACATACATACACGCATACACACATACATACATACATACACACATACATACATTCATACATACATATATACATACATTCATACATACATACATACATACATACATATATACATACATATATACATACATACCTAATCACGCCGTTTCCTTACGGGGTGAACAAGAAATTGTGCATGTAGCTCAAAAAACAACTCCGTACTTAATCCATCCTCACTAACTCTCTCCACACACTTCCCTATCCTTGCATACTCCCTTCGCTCCAACAACATCCATACACCGAGTCAAACATTCTCTCTTAATCTTAAAACTCTTAATGCTTCTCTTTTTCATAGATTCATTTACATCATTTAACCACATCTTACATGGCCTAACCCCTTCCTTTTGCTCCACACACTCTACCTTCATATATTTGCCTCGCAGCTTGATCCAAACTCATCCTATGAATATGCCCTAACCAACGTAACACGCTTCTTCCAAATTGTCCTATTGGATTCCCTTTCAAACAACACTCCTTCAGCACCCATTCATTACTGACTCTATCCATATGAATTAAAAGTGAACTCTTCATATCACATGACTTGACGTATGAGCAAATGAAAGTAGATATAGTATCTTTCATATCAGTCAGATAAGGTTCTTCATATGAAGATTGGATTGTAGAACCCAACCATTAAATTCTTCATTATTTATCTTTGACATAGACTAGATTTAAACTGAAGGTAAAGGTTGGCCCCGGGGGTAGAACTCCTGTGCTGTTGACTCAGGGGAAGGAGGGAGATAAGAAACAACTCTTGAACATCTGTTTGTGGAAAAGCGCGGAGGGGAAGGGGGACGGGAACCGTTTTACAAGGGCTCTTACTTATCTGATTAAGATTAGAAGCGGAAAATCCATTGTCCAAAGAGAAGTTCTGGGATCAACCCTATCTTCCCTGTAATCTTGTAGGCGGCGCTGTCTTGGTCATGAGTGGTGCTCCCCTTCCCCTCCATTTTCCCCTCCTATGAGCTTGTCTGATTAGAACCCCGACAAGAGAGAACTGTCATCATGCTAATTGGTAGACAGCAAATTTATTTACAAGATGTACAAAATAAAATATTTGGATGGCTAGTTGGTTCAAGTGACCAACACGACTTGGACCAACTGGTCGACAAGCTTATACATATGAGGACAAAGGAATATACAAACAACTAGTCGACAAGCTCGTGCGTAGGAGGTACAAAGGGATATACAAACAACTGGTCGACAAGCTCATGCGTAGGAGGACAAAGGGATATACAAACAACTGGTCGACAAGCTCATGCATAGAGAACAAAATGATAGAAAGCCAACTGGTCAATAAACTCACGCATGGAGAATAAAGTATTATCAGCATTGCTTTCTTTCTAAATGATTTGCTATCTTCATCATGTTTAGATACGTTGTGCATAGTATAATTACATGTGAATGTGTGTGTGGAGTGATTGTGTGCCTTATTGTTTCTTTTTTCCCTCCTCTCTCTTTCTTCTTTATTTATTTCTTCTGCCATCATTTATTTTATTTTAATATGTTCAGATAGGCCTATGTATAATTATGGATGTGGGCAATATTTGTTGTTGATGATAATGATGATTATTATTATTGTATGAATATTTTAAACGATTTTTTAGCACATAATTAACCGGCACCATGGTGTAGTGGTCAGTGTGGCTGGCTACGAGCCTAAGGGTCCCGGGCTCGATTCCCGGCTGGTACCTTGGTATTTTTCCCCCTTCAGGGGCATGATCCCAATAGTCACCAGGGGTTGTTTAAATAAGTTTCAGTTAGGTTAGACTCACACCGGATCCACAACTCCATACTCACTATCATAACATCATCTCACTGAGGGTAAGAGGTGTAGACAACTTCCTATGGTGTACCCTGGGTAACGTTCTGTGATACTAGAGCGGGTAATAGTCTACAAAAATTACCAATCCTGGACATTAAGTCCCTCTCAGTCAAATGTGCCGTACGATAAAAAAAAACTTATGTATAAAATGTACATTCCTTATTATTAAGTCGGTTAAGTGTAAGAAAAGGTTCTGGTACTAACTTTGCTCACATAAAGATGATATTATTATTATATTTGTATTAAGAGATAAGTTTAAAAGTGAAACCATCGTTTCATAAACCTGCTTTATTCTAAACAAGACCTGGGTCGTTCTCCAGTTGGTTCTCTTGTACTTACTTGTTCTCACTCGTGCTTGAATACACTCATGGTGAATACGTACCTCAGTCTCAAACAAAGTTAACAAAGTGAGTTAATTATGTGGCTCTGACCGAAATCGTCTAATTGAATTCAGTAAGTCTGACCTCCGCCACTTAAGTTCTAAACGAAGCATTGAACTTCCACTAGTAAATCCCCTACGGAGGAGTCTCTCAGGCTAAGAGGTAAGTACGTCTTGATTATACTGTAAAAAAACAAACTTTTTTTTAATAAGTCATGAGTCTTCTCTATTTAATCCTCAAGAAGGGGTGGAGTTCTTCTCGATAGATAAAGCTCACTAATAAAAAGTTTGCTACTATTAGATTATATATATATATATATATATAAATATGTAAAATGTCGTATAAGGGGTACAGGGGAAAAGGGGTAAAAGTTCAATTTTAGCTTAAATTGAGCTAGTGCTACCATCTACTAGATAATCATGAAAGCTTTCTAATGCACTTTAAATTGATTTAGTGCTGAAATCTGCTAGATAACCATGAGAGATTTATAATGCACTTTGAATTGAGTTAGTGCTGCCATATTTTAGAGAATCATGAAACCTTTTTAATGCACTTTAGATTGAGTTAGTGCTGCCATCTTCTAGAGAATCATGAAACCTTTTTAATGCACTTTAAATTGAGTTAGTGCTACCATTTTCTAGAAAATCATGAAACCTTTTTAATACACTTTAAACTGAGTTAGTGCTGCCATCTTCTAGAGAATCATTAAACCTTTTTAATGCACTTTAAATTGAGTTAGTTCTAAAATTTTTTAGAGAATCATGAAACCTTTTTAATGCACTTTAGATTAAGTTAGTGCTGCCATCTTCTAGAGAATCATGAAACCTTTTTAATGCACTTTAAATTGAGTTAGTGCTGCCATTTTCTAGAAAATCATGAAACCTTTTTAATGCACTTTAAATTGAGTTAGTGCTGCCATCTTCTAGAGAATCATGAAACCTTTCTAATGCACTTTAGATTATGGTTAAAAGAGGTATTTCTCATATTTAAATGAGTTTAAAAAAAAAGCAATTGCTAGGGTCTTTATGGTGTATGAGATATACGAGCTGTCTAGGAAAATATGTGTATTATACTTTCCCCGGTTTTTACTCCTTGTAATTTGCTTATGCATATCACATTTCCTTAACTTTTAAATCATTAATATCTCTATGCTTTGCCTCTTTATCCTATTTTTACTTTTCTACCTCTGGTAAAAAATAAAATATCATCAGTTTTTCAAAGGAGAAAAACTAGTAACTTTCATTGCCTCAATATGACGACTGCTGCAGTATAAACCAGCTTCAAACTAATCTAGAACTATTCTCTTGAATTAATTCAGGAAATTTGATGTAAATATTATGCTTAGTCTAAGAATAACAATCTCCTAAAACTGTATCCAGCAAGAACTCGCTGCTTGCTTTATTTGTGAGATGCAGAATAACTTTGGTGCACACAAATAAATTTCGTAGAACACTAAAAGAACACAACTTCGCATGCTCCACTAACAAATGCTTCAAATTCAACGGACAATACAGCCTGGGAACGACTGGTAGACGGAATTAAGAGCAGGTACGAAATTTGGGCCTCTTACCTTATATATTCTACACATCGTCTGTAATTAAAACATAACTGGAAACTCAAGAGCTACACTACTACAAAAGACCACAGCTATGATAGCTACAATTATTTACTGAGCTAAGGGTTCTAGGTTAGATTCCCGCATGGTCGAAAAAAATGTTATTAGTGAAACGTGGTTTTCCCCTTTTACTGTGATAAATTAACGGTAGGGGGGCTGGATGTCATGTCTGTTCTAGCTTTAAGTTAGATTAGGGTCGTGTGCTGATATAATCCGTTGGTTTAAAAGTGTACGTTAAATAACTTTAAAAAAAAAGAATATATGTGTGTGGGCCTATAACCTAAATGGGTAGCACGTAGCCGATGACGGTGAGATCATGGTTCGAATCTCGGTCGGGTGTATTGAGGGAGGTTTATTTTCCAAAAAAATTTTTACACTCTCCCTCCACTGAAATGTGGGTACGATTCCTAAAAATATAACATCCCTAATCCCCGATACCTTTAGAATAATTAGTACATAAACGAAACGAATAAAAAAAGTTTTCTATACCGGATTCACCAATTTTCCATTCGAGTAGCTCCTCATTTGTCCTCACGAGGTTGAGCTTACCCCAGTTCCAGACCCACTGATTCACAGACATATCTGGAAGCGCTGGGGACCAAACCTGGTACCTCTGAATCTGTAGCCAGAAATTCTGACTACTAGACTCTATTTTAGGGATGTGGGGTATTGAAAGAAAAGTATTGATACTGTACTCATTAAAAGTATTAGAATAAAAGTATCGATACCGTACTAGTATCGAAAGAAAAGTATCGATACCGTACTAGTATCGAAAGAAAAGTATCGATCCCGTACTAGTATCGAAAGAAAAGTATCGATACCGTACTAGTATCGAAATAAAAGTATCGATAACATTAAATATCGGTACTGAAACGCATATAAACTTTTCAGCTTCGTCTGCTTGGGGGACTTTTGGGTTGACTACAAAAGCTTCTTTTGTTTAGTTTGTGATGACCGCGCTCATTGATAAAGGAAGGGGTGGTAAGACTGGTCGCTACTCGCCCCATCAGTTATCAGGCTCTATTGATAAACAAAGATGAAAGAACAGCTACGAACTATGATAATCTAAAAGAGATTGAGTGCTAGAGTTGCTTCTTGCTTATCAAGCAGAAAATGAGTGAGATTTGAGAAATAGTGGCATTTGTTCTTCTTACACATTCCAACTAGTAAACATTTAATCCCAGTATGAGTGACGATGGCAAAAGTGTTATTTCTTTCGATACCGACCCGATACCGGAGTGTGAGTACTAATATCAATAGAGGTATCGGAAAAACGTATCGAGTAAAAAAAAAAACTAGTATCGAAAGGAAAATATCGATATTAGTAAAGTATCAATACTTTTTTTCACATCCCTACTCTATATAGTGAGTAAATCTGTTCTTTGTTTATGGCCCGGCGAAATATCAAGGGAGGGGTTTGAAGGTGGGAATCAATACCTCCCCTCCCCTGGAATAATGGAAGGTAGAAAGACAGACAGACAGACAGACCTCCAGTTTTATGGCTGATATCCTGAGTGGTTACATCAGATAGCCATGTCCCGATCCAATGATCCTTAGCGCAGTTAAGACTTATTTTGTTCTCTACACACTTTCGATGGTGGTCATCCTGAACTCCGAGCGTGGAGGGAAGGGGATGTTTTGATAGCGCTAATACTCACGTGTACTTTCACCTCTTTATTGAGTTGTTTATTTATTTATACAGCTCTCGACTGCACGTTTTAACTAAATAGTTATTGTTCCTTTATCCATCGCTTCTTAACTCCCGGGCATGCAGTATGCATTTAAATTCTGCTAATGGGGGAGGTATGAGGAAGGTAAAATTTGGATGGAATGTAACAGAATATACTTAGAGGGAGTGTGGAATTTGGACAACTGACTCACTATCGAGCTGTTGTCACCAGCTGATTCGTTGAGCTGCCTACCATCACTGCCTGACTCACTATTAAGCTGCTGTCATTGCCTGACTCCCTGTTGAGCTTACGTAATCCCTTGACTCGTTGTTGAGCCGCCCCTTGACTCGTTGGGCTGCTATCACCCCCTGTCTCGTTAAGCTGTCATCCCCCCTTGACTCTTTGAGCTATCACCCCCTGTCTCGTTGAGCTGTCATCCCCCCTTGACCCGTTGAGCTATCACCCTCTTGACTCGTTGAGCTTCCGTCACCCCCTGACTCGTTGAGCTGTCATACACCCTTGGCTAGTTGAGCTGCCATCATCACCCGTCATCTTGAGCTGCCATCATCACCCGTCATCTTGAGCTGCCATCATCACCCGTCATCTTGAGCTGCCATCATCACCCGTCATCTTGAGCTGCCATCATCACCCGTCATCTTGAGCTGCCATCTCTCTGGACTCGTTGAACTGCCACTACCCCCGTCTAGTTGAGCTGACATCACCCCCTGAATCATTGAGCTGCCATCACCCTTCGAATCATTGAGCTGCCATTACCCTTCGACTCATTGAGCTGCCATCACCCCCTGACTCATTGAGTTACCATAACCCCCTGACTCATTGAGCTGCCATCACCCCCTGACTCATTGAGCTGCCATCACCCCTTGACTCGTTAAGTTGCAATCACCACTGACTCATTAAGCTGCCATCACCACTGACTCGTTGAGCTGCCATCACCCTCTGTTTAAATGTAGAGCTGCTATCACACCCTAAAGCACCATAGAGCTGCCATCTAACTAATGAGCTGCTGCCATCTGACGCCCCCCTCCATGTGTTTCCAACCCGAACCCTGTGTTAGTCTCATCAGGGTCCTCCACATTCCCATTGATTTCCCTCGACTAGGAGTTGTCTCCTGGTATTCAGAGAAAAGGCGAGAGAGTTGTGGAGATTGATTGCTGATCAAGCCCTCTGGAGGTCGTCCCGTCGCACATGTTGCCGTCTGTTCAGGGGCACCGTAAGGGTGGATTCCCCACCAACAGACTGGCAGCTTATATTAGAAACCATCCCTTTATACAGGCGGGGCGAAATACATTATGGTAGCAGCTCTCACATTGAGATTTATCTACACAATCTTAATTAATTATATTTATATTTAAAATTTAATGTATATATTTTAACACTGCGTCTTACTACCCGTTCGGGTTATACGATTATGTACTAAATACGCTAATGGTTTTAGGGATTAGGAAAATTATATTTATAAGAAGTGTACCCGCATTCAGGGGAAGGAAGAGTGGAACATTATTTTGGAAAAACCACCCTCAGCCTACACCCAAACTAGATTTGAATCTCGATATCCCCCATCATCGGCAATCTAATCTACTGTGAGAGTAGAGCCTTAGATCATACGGCCACCGAAATATTTTTTTATTTACTAAACACGAAATAAAATAATTACAATTTGAAATATCTAAGCTACGCACACTGTTTGGTAACGTAGAGTAAGGAAAATTATATCGAAGAAATGTTACCTTGGTTAAATAACTAGAAACCCGCTTCGGTGGCTGCGTGGTCTAACGCGCTACTCTCGCAGTAGAACATACTGCCAATGACGGAGAGATTGAAGTTAGAGTCTCGGTCTGGTGTACTGAAGGCTGTTTTTCAAAATGGTTTCCCACTCCCACTTCATGCAAATGGAGGTACAATTCCACTAAATATAGCTTCCCTAATCTCTAAAACCATTAGAGTAGTGAGTAGACAAGCGTATAATCCTAACGGGTTGTAAGACGCGGTTATAATAAAAATAATGAGGTGTTTTGTGCGGCCACAGCCCAGAGTGCCACCCATCACTATCCAAAAAGAACACAAATGAAGTTATTAGTGGCAGCCATGCATCACTATCCAAAAAGAGCACAAATGAGGTTGGTACGAGTGGCAGCCACACGTCGCGTCGTCCGTTTTTCTTACTTAACTAAAATTTTAAATCTATCTAACAAAATCAAAAGCTTTGGCGCGAGGTTGGAATTATGATTTAACGAAATTACTAATATCATTTGTGAATCAATCAGTGAGTTGTGAGAAGATATTGGAATTTAAAAAAAGAAACACAAAATAAATTTTCAATAACCACTTAATAATTAATGTGGTAAAATAAAACTAATGTTTTTCTAAGATTCAAATTCCAGTTTCGCGGTTCGTGATTATTTTTATTTTTCGTTACGTCTTTAATTTCATTCAAGCTATACGCATATGCATTGATTACACTAATGCGCTAAGGATTTAGGTAGTCGAATTTATAGAAATTGTACCTGGAATTGCGTGGAGGGAGAGTGAAAAACTCTTTTTATATATAAAAAAACCCTCAGTACACCTGATTGAGATTCGAACCTTGATCTCCCCGTCATTAACAGTCCAGTCTATTACGAGAGTGACGCCTCAGACCAATTTGATCAGCGAAGTGGTTTAGATAAAGTTTCACGTAAAGCTGAGTAAGGAAAAAAAAAAGGTCAAAATAAATCAATGTTAACAGAGCTAGGAACTGTATCGCATGTGTAACTGTATGGGTGGCGGGTGGCGGGTGGTGGATGGTTGATAAGAGGGATAGAAGGGGGGTTGGGTGGTGGGGGAGGGTGTCATCTGTATTCTGCACGGGGCAGATGTAACTGTTGTTTTGTTAAAAGAGGTGGGACATTTCGACCCCTGGAACTCAATCGAGTTAACACATGGCGGAGCTGGGAAAGGCTCGGTTCACATGAGCTGACTCGCTTACGTCTGTCCGCAACACTAATTGGATCGTGATTCCGGGCGACATGGGTAGTATCTTACCTGGTCAGGATGTTACAACGGATCACCTGTTCCATCAGATAGATATACCCGGTATACAACACACACAAATACTGGAGTGGATTAAATACAACAGAGCACTCTTCAAGGAGATAAATATGCTCCGTTTACAACTCACTCGCCGGAGTGAGTTTAAATCCAAAATTTGTTTGAATATTTTTTTCAACTAAATACTTTCAATTAAGTCTCAATCGTCAATCCCTATTTGTCTGACTATTCTTTATCATTTTCATTTTTTTTTGTGACCCAATAAATTATTATTAATTTTTTTCAAATCCTATATTATCTTTAAACTTTAAATTTATTTATAAGACTGCCCCTGAAAATCAGGGATGAATGCTAACTTTACACTAACCTTAGGGCCAGCGCGAGGGTTACGCGAGTCCTAGGTGAGACTTAAAATTATTAAAAAAAAAAATTACATGGCGTCAGCCTGCTATCAAACCATACCAATCGTCTGATGACGAAGATAGTGTCAACTACTGCGGTCAACACAGCGAACCCTTCGGCCATTAATCTCAGTTTTCTAAACCGGAGCCTCTTCATTCAAGTATCTTCTCATGAGGCTTAGTTTAACCCCGTTTCAGACACACTGCTTAACAGAAAGAATCTGGAAGGGTTGGGAATCGATCCCGGGACTTGTGGATCTTTATCCAGGGACTCTGACCACTAGACCGAAGAAGCGGTTTATAATAATAATAATAATAATAATAATAATAATAATAAAAAAAGGGTACAAAAAATACAGAAAAAAAAGAAAGATGCAAAAATAAGTGGCAACACCTTCACCCCCCCACCCCCTTAATCATTGTGTGCAAAAATATTATCCCCTATTCCCTTATTTTTCTCTAAATATTTTCGTAAGATTTAAATTAAATATCCAAGTAACTCACTGACGAAGCGACCTCGGATGTCATAAAACCATGGAAGTAATTATTATTTTAATCAATCATTTTTACTTTCTCTGGAACCCTCGGAGAGAAAATCTTGTGATCGTAAATATATATATATATACTTAAGATTTTGGTAAATGTCGATGTTTGATGACCCCCTGAAACCGAAAAGGTTTTTTTTCTTGATGCCGTTTGTTTGTACCTTAAACTATATCCGAGACATTCTACTTATTGGTCTGAAACTTGGTATCTTGCATTTTCCATAGATTTCCCCCAAGGGGTTTTTAGAATTAGATAGCAAACCCTAAAATAAGGGGTGGTTTACCGGAGGGTAAAGGAGAAGAAAATCAATTTTTCAAAATTCTCTCTGGAGTGTTTGATTAAATTTTATATCCAGATATTGTTTAACATTACAAACAAGATTAAAATTCTTATTTTCCCATGAAAATAACTTTAAAGGTACTTTGCATAGGGAGACATTTCCAATTTTGATAATATCTCCGCAACTGTTTCAGATACGAAAATAACTTGTCATTGTAAAGTTGTAGTGTTATTATATATTAAAATCTTTTTTTTTAAATTATACTACTATAAAGCCATATGGCTGACTCACTCACTAACATTGATGTTTATCCACTTACAGATAAACTAGAAACTTGAAATTTAGCAAACTTAGAGCTTTTTACCTGTAACCGACGGGAAAATTCCAAAAAGTTAAAAAATTTAATTTTTAACCCCCGAAAAAATTTCAAAATGGCGGAGCAACTTTAAATTCGGTGCGGACCCTTCTTTGGAGATCTTTTGTGGCTAAACGGTAAGACCTCTCAAAAAGCGGATTGCACCAGCAGCTACGGATTTGACGAGATCCACAAGTTTGGTCCTATTACTTTTTGTCGTATCTCCATCGGTTATACCTTAGATAGAACTGGATTTATTTGATCTTAGGTAAATTTTGCACATTTTCCACACATTTTTAAATTTTATGACACACTTATGGGACAGCTAGAATCATAAAATTTGGCAGACGTATTGGCACATCCAATTTTAATAAGCGTGCCAAATTTGATGATTCTAGTTGCCTTATAAGTATGGAGAAACTAAAATAATGTGTGGAAAATACAATATAATACCGATAACTTTAAGTTGTTACGTTCAAAACAACGCTGGAATTACATTAGTTTACATCCACTTGCAAAGAAAACTCAGCGGGGAATTGGGGGGTGGAGCCCCCAACAAACAGAGCGAGTAGATTCTTTATAAAACCAATATTTTCTGAGATATAAGATATATATATATATATATATAGGGAGTTCTTTAACAAGTGAAATAATTTATTGTTATGCTTTTTGGTGACCCAAGACGTTCCTCTTTTCGTAATGTTTCTGTAAAAGTGTATAACTTAAATTTATGCTCTTTGGTGGAGTGTTTCTGCAACATTGTATAATATTTCGTTCCACAAATCATATGATATTTTAGTAAATGTTTATATAAAATAAAAACAAAGAGAAAGTCAGTGCGGTGTATTATACCATTTATTCTTTAAATATATTTCTAATTTTTATGTACTACAATATTTAGATGTATTTGTTTAGAAATAATTATTAGATTGTTTAGTTTAAATAATTATTTTCTTGAACATCACAAATATCACATTTTGTTGGAATGCACCCTTAGGACCTTTGCGCCACATATGACCACATATGTTCATCTAGCCTGACTAACCTCACATCCAATTTGTATAATATTAAATTTAAAAAAATTAAAATCTAGTTATGATATTAAAAATGTCTGTTAAAAATACCATGATCATCAAAAATCTCACCACAAGTTTATAACATCACAGAATTGTTACTACAGTTCTGACACCTTCATTCAGTCGGTAGTGCACCTGCCTATTGAACTAGAGGTTCAAGGTTCGATTCCTGGTAGGGTCCAAAAAGGTATCGGCACTTACATTGGGACTTTGTTTACGCTTCGGATTGTTAATGCTGAGAGAGGGCTTTAAATACTCGCTGTAGGCTGCGGTGTAAGTCTTAAATTTTGCTCATGGTATGCGTTCTATCCGGAAGGAAGCTTTTATTGATGATGGAGGGGGGGGATAAAATTAGCTTTAATTTGGTAGCTTTTCGAAAATTGCCATAATGAACCTAAACGGTTATGCATAAAAAGTAAAAGTTTAAATTTGTATACATATCATAGTGTACTTTTTATAAAGTGGTTGTCTCCAAATGGATCGGGGCTCGATCCCGGTCGGGTGTACTGAGGGTGGCTTTTCCTTAATGGGTTTCCACTCTCCCTTCACGCAAATGTGGGTGTTTTTCCTCTAGATTAAGCCTTCCTAATCCCTAACCCATTAGTGTAATTAGTACATAGGCGTATAACCCGGACGGTTAGTAAGACGCAGTGCTAAAAATAATAAATAAAATAATATTTAGAAACTTAGTTATCATCTTCAGTTTAAACACATCAAATCCACTCCAAGAATACAGGATGTATGTTAAAAGGTTTTTAAGAAGTGCTTAATAATTTGTGCTAATTAAACTTAACTAGACAATAAAAATCCATGAGAGCCCATTTTGTTATTTAATTTTTTTAATCAAAGATGTGTAACAAAACTAATTTCAAGAAGTCACATTAGTCTGACATATTTACTTAAAACTGCGTTTTTATTTTGTTGGTATTGTCTATATTTATTTTATTTTATATATCAAGTGCCCTTTTTCGTTAGTAGGACTCTTTAATTGAAATATGCTTTTGATTGATCAGCTTAAGTATTTTTTAAAGCAGCTTATGGTTCTTTAAAGCAGCTTATGTTTCTTTAAAGCAGCTTATGCTTATTAAAGTGACCTGAGTTTTTAAAGCAGTTCAATTGTCTTTGAAATAATCTAGTTTTTTAAAGACAACTTGTGTATATTTAAGTAGATTTTTTTTTAAAGCATCTCAAATATTTTTTTGAAGGCAGCTGATGTGTATTTTAAACAAGCTCTTGTAGTTTATAAAAATAACTAATTGGTTCTTAAATTAGGTCACGCTAATTTTAGAAGCTCGTGTATTTATATAAAACCATACATGATTGACTTTAAAAAAACACAATAGCTGATTTTAAAACACATATTAGCTGCTTTAAACCAAGTGGTGGATTGTTAAAACAATTCATATTATTTTTAGAAGTTATTTATACATATTTAAAGCAGTAGTAATTGTGTGTTTTAAATGCAGGTCATGTATTGTTAAACCAGTTTATGTGTTTTTAAACTATCTCATATCATTTTTAAAAGTTCATATCTAATTAAACCAGCTATTTTGTGTTTTAAATGCAGTTCATATGTTTTAAACCAGTTCATGTATTTTTAAACCAGGTTATATGTTTTTAAACTATTTCATATTATTTTTAGAAGTTCATATCTAATTAAACCAGCTATTTTGTGCTTTAAATGCAGCTCATGTGTTATTAAACCAGCTCATGCGTTGCTAAACCAGTTCATGTGTTTTGTGTTTTAAATGAAATTCATGTGTTTTTTTTAGCACCACGTCTTACTACCCGTTCTGTTTATACGCTTGTGTTGTCCTACTAACTAAGCTAATTTTTTTAAGGTTGAGGAAGATTATATTTATAGGAAGTGTACCCGCATTTACGTAGAAAACCACTTTGGAAAAAAAAACCACCCTCAGTACACCTGACTCAGATTCGAACATAGATCTCCCCGTCATGGACAGTCTATTCTACTGCGAGAGTAGCGCCTTAAATGATGCGGCCACCGAAGTGGGCATGTGTCGTTACACCAGTTATTATTATTATTATTATTAGCACCGCGTCTTACTACCCGTTCGGGTTTATACGCACTTACGCTAATGTGCAATGGTAGGATGATTGTGAGATGAAAATGGAGGACCTACAGTTTAACGTGGAATCCGAACCACGTTACACCAGTTAACGCGCTGTTAAACCAACTCATGTTATTTTTAAAAGCTCAACCAACACACAACTACAAACTACAAACGGGAACGTGTTTGTTCTTCCCTCACCTAGTTTTAATGGCCGGTAAATTAACAAAGAACACCCGACACGATACGAACCCGTCCGCTCCAGGAGGAAAGACATTAGCTATATGGTACTCACGGTCGTGCTGTTTGTGACGAGTTCATCGCCTCCCAAAAGGGGCGATCACTGCACAACTTGGTTCCCAGCCGTTTGGGGGGCAGCTGCCCGGAAAACCCGGGATTTCTCACGCCCAGGGTTTCTACCCAAGGCGCTCCTCGCAGACGCACTCGCCATCACAAATATATATTTAAAAAAAATACAGTACTTTTCTTTTATTATAAAATAAAATTCCTGTAAAAAGTTTCTAAGTAAAATGACAAAAAACAAAAGATCAATCACGTTTCTTTAACACTTAAAACAAATATATACATATATTTTTAGCTACTATCAAAAACGGTTCATTTTAATTTACAATATTATATTAATTTATGAAATATTTTAAAGGGGTGGTATATAAATAAACACCCTCAAAATTCTTATTTAAATAAGACTACTCTGGGGGGTTGAGGGGTGTATCTGGTTATTACATTCACTCCCAAGTCGTATAACGTACTGGGTTATGTGCAGCGGTACTGTAGCGACACTAGGAGCTGAATTTTCCCGTTCCACCCCTCCCTCTCCCGCCCCCTACAAACTCACATCCCATTCTCCATCCAAATTTCCCCTACTTTACCCACCCCTCCTCCCTTTTCCCGGTTCACCCGTTCAAGCCGAGCTCCAGAAAGCGGAGGCTGGGAACCAATACCCTAAAACCCCCTCGCGCGTTGGTGGGAGAAATATAGGGGAAGTGAGGGGAAATGCCCTGCGTCCCCCTCCTCGCCCCTCGCCTAAACCCTACACGAGATTTGAAAGTGGCTCGAAGGACGGATTCGACCGATGTTTGCCGAAGTTTCGAATGGTTAGGAACTGCCAGTCGATACTTCCCGGCTCTTCGCATCTAGGGTAAGAGAGGGGGATGGAAAAAGGGGGTATGGAAAAGTAGGGTTGGAAGGATGGTAACTGGGGTTAGAAGGAAAGACGAGTGTAAAAGAGGTGTGGCGATAAAGGGAAACACAAAATAGACCTCGGTGGGTATGGTAGAAAGAACGAAAACCGATCTAAGAGAAAGAATAAAATATGACGAGGGGATGAATGGTCTTGTTAAAAAGAGGAAAAGTTTTAGAATGAAAGAGCTGAGTAAAAAAAAAATTAATCGTCCGTCAACGGAATATGGCTAAAAGACAAGAGAGACAATCACATTGTTTTTATTTTCTATGTAATGTTTTATTCACCGCGCCTTACTACCCGTTTGGATTGTTCGCATTAATTACTCTAATGGAATAGATATGAGGTAAGTAGGATTTAATTGGGGTAGTACACGTATTTCCATGGAGACAAGCCGCCCTTAGGGGTGTGAAAACTGTGCGGCCTCACAAAGCTCAGAGTTTTTGAGGGGGGGAGTATCCCCCCGCCTTTGCTTAGGTGACAAGAGGGGGAAAAACAAGTTGGGTTGGGACATTTTAGGCTTGCACGCTCGTATAGGATCTCTGTATAGGAAACTTAACAATTAATATTATCAGTGTAAAAAACAAATAAAAACATAATCATATGGTTTGATTTATTGGACGTGTGAAACGAAATTTTCCGTTTTAACTCCACCGATTTGCATTTGTCTGTCTGTCTGTCTATCTGTCTGTGGTGGATCTGTCTCAAGATAACTTTTGAAAGTATTAACCGATTTTATTCAATCTTAACATGGCTGTTCTTTGTAGGCCTACCTTTAAAAGTACACAATTATTTGATTAAAACAAAATCGAACGAAGAGTTGGAGAGAAATCAACCATTTTAAATATAAAAACACGACTTCTAGCACTGAAAAACTAGTGTAATAGTATTAATAAATATTAAGTTTTTAATTTTTATATTTCACTGTGTTTTTTTGAGAGGGGGTTGGGGAGGATATCTCAGGGCCCCACAAACTAAGTTTTCCCAGGACTCCCCCACGTTTGATAAGGTCAGTCCTACATGGGAAGAGAGTGGTGGGAAAACTTTCATGAAAAAAAACCCTTTCAGTACGCAAGCTCCGGGATTCAAACCCCGATCATAACGTCACATGCAATACAGGTTTACATAAAAATTAAAGTATGCGACCATTCGACTATAGATGTTGGTATTTCACTATATTATTATTATTATTATTATTATTATTACTATACATAAATTATTAGTTCTTTCTATAATAAAGTAGAGTTTGGTTACCTGGTGGTCCAGGGGTAAGGTGTCAAGACTTCTGTGCTGGGGGTCCGGGGTTCAATCCTCGGTCCCGGCACAGATTTATCTGATTGCCAAACCCCTTCCTTCACCTCTGACAATACGTGTATTAATCACAACTTGTGAATGTGTGGAATGCCAGGCCTCCACCGTGGTTCGGATTCCACGTTAAACTGTAGGTCCTCCATTTCATCTCACAATCACCCTACCATTACACATTAGTGTAAGTGCGTATAACCCGAACGGGTAGTAAGACGCGGTACTAATAATAATAATAATAATAATAATAATAATAATAATAAAGTAGGGAGAAACTAAATAATGTTATATTAACAAAATTCTATATTTACAAGAAAAAAAACCTGAAAACTATTTTTGGAACAAAATATTCTCAAAAAACAAACATATACAAGACATTAAATTTAATTTCTAAACACATTTTAATATTATAGCTTCCTTATAGGATTATTAACATTCAGATAAATACTAACAAAGTGTACAACATTTTAAAAAACACCCGTTAAGCATCTGACAAAAAGAAAGTTATACAATCGACAAATTCCCCTCCCTCAAAATTATTCATTTAACTACCCCAACAACCCGCTTCGGTGGTCACACGATATAACGCGATACTCTCGAAATATACTAGAATGTTGATGACGGGAAGATCGAGGTTTGAATCTCGATCGGGTGTACTGAGGGCGGTTTGATAAAAATGGTTTTTCACTCTCCCTCCACGCAAATACGGGTACACTTTCTATAAATATAACCTTCCTAATCTCTAAAATTATTAGCGGGATTAGTAAATAAACGTATAACCCTAACGGGTAGTAAGATGTAGTGCTAAAATAAAACTACCAACAAAACTATTTTATTAGTGTTGTTTTTATAAGTATTGATATAATATCAAAATTGACGGCTCTGCAGATCATATTACCTGACTTATGAATACGTAAATCTAGTTAACATTTCTAGCTGTCAGTTAAGGCCTTTCCTATGAAAATTGGTCTGTGATTTGGACAATAAAAAAAAAGTTGTCTTAACTGAATTTTCCTCCGGTTACGACTCGTATTTATACAACATCTGTTCGTGATAAAAAAAAACACTTTTTATAAACACTACATATGAAAAAAAAAATTCTCATAAATTGATTAATCACTAGAGAAACGAGCTGTCTTGTCAAGGATGATTCCAATATGTGTGCAAAACACTTGACCTCTTGATGTATTGTTTAAACTTTACGCTCTACCGTTGAGGGAAATTTAATCAAAATTGTAAACGTCATTTCGAGATAGCAACCAGCAATTCTCTGTTTATAGCGTTGAGTTTGATGTAATTTTTTTTTATGTTTTCATACAAAAATTAATTAGATTAAAGCAGTTAAAACCCAAGATGGTTGGACGTTTATTATCAACTTTCTGTTAAGGTTCTCCATAAAGTTACAAATTTGCGTTTGAATCCCCGTAGAGTGTACTTTTAGTGGTCTACCTTGAAAGTTTTTACACTCTTTATTAGTGCGAATTCGTGTGAATGTGCTCTAAATTCTACCTTTCGTATCCTTTACTTAGTAGTGTAACTAGATGGGTAACCCGAATGTCTGGTAAGAAGCCGTAAACACACATTAAAAAAACACTCTTTTCTATATACAATGTTTGTGTAAAAATATACAGTTTTTAACGCCATATTAATATATCAGTACCAGCTTAGGTGGCCGCATAGGCTAAGTCATCACTCTTGCAATAGATTGTACTGCCAATGGCGGAGAGATATGGGTTATAATCCCGGTCAGGTGTAATGAGGGTGATTTTCCTTAAGTAGTTTTCCACTCCCTCTCTCCATTCAAATGTGGGTATATTCCCCTAAATTCAAGATTAATACCTAATACATTTGCTTAGTTTATTACATATAGCATGTAAGTCTGACGGGGTAGTAAGATATGGTGCTAAAATTACGTGTACATAATACCAATGACACCTTCCTAGTCAAATGTTGGTTATGAATATTAGATGTTCTGTCTTTCGACAGGTACTTTCTCTTGTCCAAATTAAATCATCCTGCTTATCCTATAGGCAATTTTTTTTTATATTCTGAAATGTCATCTTCTTTCCTTGTTTGAAGTTATCCATCAATTGCATTCGTTGTCTTCCTGGTCCCCCTTCTACCTTGCCTTCTATGACGTCAATCAATCATGAGTTTGTTCTCCTCTTATGGACCTTTTTCTTCGTGTAATCACCTGAAGAATGGTTCTTTTTTTCATTCACTTTTCTTATAACTGCTTGTGCATTAAAAATAATAATAGTAATTAAGTTACGTTTATCTCAATCCTTTCAGATATGGCTGTGTAAATTACCGTTAGGTTAATACGTGCTAATTAAAACATAAAATTACATATAAAATCAAACACAAAACCCCTTTTTCCTTAGCACCGCCTCCTACTACCTGTTCGGTCTATAGGCCTGTGTACTAATTACACTCATATGTAACATTAGGAAAGTTTATTTGAGTGGAAGTGCACTTGCATTAGCGTAAAAGGAGACTGGAAAAACCATTTAGGAAAACCCACCCTCAGTGCACCCGACTGGGATCGAACCCCGATATCCCCACTAGTACAACACGAGAGTATCGCGTTAGTCTATGCGGCCATCGAAGCGGGTATTAAAGTCTTAAATCAAATTATAAAATTTACATATTTTTTTTTGGTTCATTTTGTTTTCTCATATCGTCAAACATTGACTTTTTATTCAGATCTTTTAAATTATTATTATTATATGTTGTCAAATATCAGGAATTTAAAATTGTGACCCGGGAATAAAATAAATGTTATCTAAACTAGACATTTATTAAAATGGTGAATACATGGGGTAACTTGTTGTGTAACTCTGTAAAGAGAAGGAACCAACCAGAAACAGCACTTTTTCGTCCACACAGAATTTATACAGTGATGGGACAGAGACGCTTATCTCATTTTAATGTTACGTCTATTTTATTCTCTCCTTTCTTTTGTAAGGAAAAAAGTAGTACCAACTTGATTGTACAAGGTTAAAAACTTTTCTCATTTCAGTGCTGTCAAATTATTTCACATTTGTATGCAGTTGTTTATATTACATTCAAGCTTAGCTTATAATGGGGGGTGGTTTATAGAAAAACATGTTTAGTTAAATCATTATATTAATAAATCCAAAATTGTAGTATTGCCATATTTAGAATGCCCTTTGTGGTACACGTGTAATTTAAAATATTAATGTATTGTTATTTTAAAAGATTACAATTTTCAAATGAAGGACAGCTATAAAAGCTACTAGATACACTTTCACGTGTTCATACGTCAAGTCATGTTGTTATATGACATCAACAACTATAAAATAACACCAACAATATAGTAAAATATTATCATCAGTGTTGGCTGAAAAAAATTACTTTGGTGTTTTCTCAAAAGTCTTTTCTAAAATCAATAGACTATCTTATATATAACACGTATGTATTTCAAAATATTAAATTTCCTTTTTATAGTGTTTGGAAAACCTAGATGTAGATGGGAGGATAACATTAGAATTGAATTGAAAGAGATAGGGTATAATGAGGTGGACTGGATATAGTTAGCTCAAGATAGGGATAGAGTGTAATGAGGTGGACTGGATATAACTAACTCAAGATAGGGATAGGGTGTAATAAGGTGAACTGGATATAGTTAGCTCAAGATAGGGATAGGGTGTAATAAGGTGAACTGGATATAGTTAGCTCAAGACAGATAGGGTGTAATGAGGTGGACTGGATATAAGTAGCTCAAGAAAAGAATAGGATATAATGAGGTGGACTGGATATAAATAGCTCAAGATAGGGGTGTAGTATATAATGAGGGGAACTGGATAGAACTAGCTCAAGATAGGGGTAGGCTTTATTGAGGGGAACTGGATAGAACTAGCTCAAGATAGGGGTAGGCTGTAATGAGGTGGACTGGATAGAACTAGCTCAATATAGAGGTAGGCTGTAATGAGGGGAACTGGATATAGCTAGCTCAAGATAGGGGTATGCTGTAATGAGGGTAACTGGATATAGCTAGTTCAAGATAGAGGTAGGCTGTAATGAGGGGAACTGGATATAGCTAGCTTAAGATAGGGATAGGCTGTAATGAGGTAGACTGGATAGAACTAGCTCAAGATAGAGATGGGGTGTAATGAGGTGGACTGGATAGAAATAGCTCAAAATAGGGGTGGAGTATATAATGAGGGGAACTGGATAGAATTAGCTCAAGATAGGGATATGTGGCGTGCTGCTCTTATTGAGCTTTCTCCAACTTTGGTTTTAATCAAAGTACCTCTAATATCAAGAAGAAGCACAATATATTAAATCAGATATTTAAAAAAATACTTTACTGTTGTAACCAATTTAAAAACGTATGCAAAACTCACATTTTAAATGTGAACTAAAGTTGAAGGGAAGCTTGAAACATTCTAAGCAAGGTTGAAGTCATATATAAGGTTTTTTTTAGCTTTTGAAATATCTATTAAGGTGGGATAGTAGGGAAAATGAGTTAAGGGCAGTATTTTTGTAGGTTAAAAAAACCCAGCATAATAAATCAAATATGTCTCCAGTTGACACATAGAATAATCGCAACAGTTATTGAATAGCTGTAAAGGGTGTTCTAAATTTTATAAGACTTTTTTTAAATCTTCTTTTAAAAAGATTTTCATCACACTCTAATATACTCATGATAAATATCAAACAGTTGTTGAGCTCACCGTGTGAAGTAAATTAAACTATGTGTTTTTTGGAGAAATATCTTATTTATTTTGTCTAAAAATATTGTTTGCCACAAAAACTGCAAACAACTCTGTCTATTTTTCTCGTACTCTTACAACCCACCTTAAATGTACCGAAGTAAAAGAAAGGATAAGAGAAAAACTAATTACACGTTATATTGTTTTATGGTGACATATCTGAATTTATCTGTGATTGCCTTGTAGATGTCATTTAATCACTATTCTGTGTTATAATAGTCTTCAGTAGATGTTATAAAAAGGAACATATGTTGAAATATGTCATATTTAGTAAAATATTTCAAATCTGTTCACAATATTTTTTTTTTCTTCCTTCAAAGTGTTGTGAAGATGCAGGGAAGATGATGAAGGTGAAGATAATGAATATGGGTGAAGTAGTTGAAGTGAAGAATATTTAACCTTCGGCTTTAAAATTTCGAATTTTTGCACACACCTATCAATAAAAACAACACCTCAATCACGTTGACCCACTTTTTGGCCATACCGACCGCTGGGTCACCTTCTGTTAGGTGGTGTTAGATTAGGTGGCATAAACGTGTGCATTAATTGTTGTTACCAAGGCTTGATTCAACTAACGAGAGGTGTATTTTAAATTTTTATATCCAGTAGCGTGTTGTGGAATATTTTCAGGTGGAGCAGAAATATTTTGAGCTTACCTGTGAAATACGCTTTGGTGGTCAGATCTGTCTAGTTAAGTCGTTACTCTTAGCAATCAGAGTGTAAGGTCTACACCAAGACAAGAGCCTTCTTTCAGTGATCAGAGTGTAAGATTTACAGTAAGACAAGAGCCTTCTTTCAGTGATCAGAGTGTAAGATTTACAGTAAGACAAGAGCATTCTTTCAGTGATCAGAGTGTAAGATTTACAGCAAGACACGAACCTTCTTTCAGTGAACAAAGTATAAGATTTACACAAAGACAATAGCCTTCTTTCAGCAATCAAATTACAAGATTTACAGCAAGACAAGAGCCTTCTTTCAGCAATCAAATTACATGTTTTACAGAAATACAAGAGCCTTCCTTCAGCGACCAGATTATAAGATTTACAGCAAGACAAGAACCTTCTTTCAGCGAACAAGGTATAAATCACAATGGCACCTACTGGACTGCCAATGATGGGGAATTTTGGATTCTAATTCCAATCGGTTCTACTAAGGATGTTTCTTTCCTAAATTGTTTCCCACTCTCCTTCCAAACAAATGCAGGTAGATTACCTCTAATCTGCTTCCTTCCTCATCCCTACCCTAATAGGGTGATTATCATAAATGTGTATAATCTGAACAGGTAGTAAGACGCGGTGATAATCCCAATGAATTAGCATTCTCTAATTATTTTCATTGTGAGTATTGACTAACATTTTCATTAATACTTTACAACCATTGTAATACACCTCTTTTACCCCTAATATCCTATTTATTTATATTCATCAATACTTAATTAGTTTTTAATTGAATCGTATATCATTTACAAATAAAGCTGATCCCCCATGATTACATCTATTTTAGTCCACTAGGTTGAGTTGCTCCCCGAAGGGGAGATAATGACTTTTTAAGGTGAGGTTGGAGGGAATGCAAGTTTTTAACAGATTGTGTACATTAAAAAAATTGGCACAATATATAAAATATTGCGTGGTTAAATTCATTTAGTTTGATTTTATTCACGTAATCTTAACAGTTCTTGAATATTTTTGTCATTATCGTCCTAGAGTTTAATGAAATAATTTTTTTTCTTTTCGTTTAAAACCTTTCTTTTCATATGTTCACGACAGATATTCAAGAACGTCTTTGGACCAGCTTTGGTGGGCGCATGGTCTAAGGCGCTACTCTCTCAGTAGACTAGACTGCTGATGACGGGGATATCGAGGCTTGAATCTCTGCCGGGCGTATTGAGGATGATTTTTCCTACATAGTTTTCCACTTTCCCTCCAAGCAAATGCGGGTACACTAAATATAGTCATCCTAATCTCTAAAAACATTAGCGTAATTAGTACATAGGCGTATAACTCTAACGGGTAGTAAGACGTGGTGCTAAAAAAAAAGAACGATTGATATTACTATTTGTAGAAAATTCATCTAAACGTATCTACTAAAACAATTTTTGATTTATTCTGTCCAAAGTAATGTTTTGTTGTAAAAACATCAAAAATACTGGTTGTTATCTCTCGATCCTTTTCCCCCTCACCTAACATTCATTGTTCTGCAGATTTTAGCGCTTATTAAGGGTTTACATTTTAAGGATACAGGGGGAAAAGGTGGGGAGTTCAATTTTTTTAGCTCAAATTGAGCTAGTGCTGCCATCTGTTAGACAATCATGAGACCTTTCTAATACACTTTAAATTGAGCTAGTGCTGCCATCAGTTTAGACAATAATGAGACCTTTCTAATACACTTCAAATTGAGTTAGTGCTGCCATCTGTTAGACAATCACGAGACCTTTCTAATACACTTTAAATTGAGCTAGTGCTGCCATCTGTTAGACAATCATGAGACCTTTCTAATACACTTTAAATTGAGTTAGTGCTGCCATCTGTTAGACAATCACGAGACCTTTCTAATACACTTTAAATTGAGTTAGTGCTGCCATCTGTTAGATAATCATGAGACCTTTCTAATACACTTTAGACTATGCTTAAAAGAGGTCTCTGTCATGTTTAAATTATTTTTGTCTGCAGATCGAACGGGTAGTAAGATGCGGTGCTAAAAACAATAATATTAAAACAAAGTATATTTTCTGGGGTCCTTATAAGGGTTTGAGGTATACAAGTTACTGTCCTGAAAATGTGTGTAGTTTGAAATACCCCCTCCCCCCTATTCCCGTGTACCTTATATTTACAACCATCGCCTTTTCTAGGGTGGACGTAACTCGACAGTTATTGCTCTGCATAAACCACTTTAGTGGGCCTCTCTTCGACTAATATTTTCCAGCGCTCTATCGCGTGCATTCACTAGTAGCCTCCGAACTTTCAGTAAAAATTGCATTGGCTACATTTGTCAAATTTATAAACATCATCTGTCAGAATTCTAGATGTGTATGGTCTATGAATAATTGAAAGTAGATCCGCTAACATTTACAACTGTCAATAAGAGAGAAAAAATAATTTTCTGACTTGACGTATCATGTGTTATGTCACATATATACAGCGCCATTGTGATTTATACTTTGTTCGCTGAAAGAAGGCGTACTGAGCTATGTTTTTGTTGTTTTTATTTGGAAGGAGGAGGCAAGGGTGCGGACTTTTAGTGAATTACAAATAAATATACATCACCTAGCTGTAAATCTTACACTCTGATCACTGAAAGAAAGCTCTTGTCTTGCTGTAGATCTTATACAGTGATTGTTGATAGAAGGTTCTTGCCTAATGGTAAATCTCATACTCTGATTGCTGAAAGAAGCTTCTTGTCTTTCTTTAAACCTTATACTCTGTTCACTGAAAGAAGGCTCTTCTCTTGTTGTAAATCTTACACTTTGTTCACTGAAAGAAGGCTCTTCTCTTGTTGTAAATCTTACACTTTGATCACTGAAAGAAGGCTTTTGTATTGCTGTAAATCTTACTTTCTGATCAATGAAAGAAGGCTCTTGTCTTGCTGTAAATCTTACACTCTGATCATTGAAAGAAGGCTCTTCTCTTGGTATAAATCTTACACTCTGATCATTGAAAGAAGGCTCTTCTCTTGGTATAAATCTTACACTCTGATCATTGAAAGAAGGCTCTTGTATTGCTGTAAATATTACACTCTGATCACTGAAAGAAGGCTCTTGTCTTGCTGTAAGTCTTACACTCTGATCACTGAAAGAAGGCTCTTGTCTTGCTGTAAATCTTACACTCTGATCACTGAAAGAAGGCTTTTGTATTGCTGTAAATCTTACACTCTGATCACTGAAAGAAGGCTATTGGAGATTTTTTATTTAAAAAAATTCAATCTATAGTGTGAACCTAGAGTAAAACCCAAATAAATGTTAATCACCTTGTAACATATACCTAGTTCTCTGAAAGAAGACGCTTAAAGTTTACAAACTATTTATTTTACTTAAACGGGGGAACAAAATATTGAATCTTATTTTTAGTCATGGAAAGAATAAATTTTAGAAATCATCTGAGACTCTAAACCAAAGACGGAGTGGCTAGGCCACCATTAAGTTCCTTTTACCACACACGAGAATGAAAACAACTATTGCACTAATTGGGGCATGCACTTATCCTTTCGGATAGTTAGTGATGCCTACACCATCTGGTAGAAATACCATGACCTAATGAGAGTTCAGGTAGTAATGTGGTTCCCCGCTGCCGTTAACACTTAATTTATACGAGCGAGTGAGAAAGAGTCCACCAATTTTTGCCGGGGAAATTATGTTCACATAGTTTCAAGGGTTCTTTTACATGCCTATAATCGACACGAGACCGGCGGCTTTACTTCCCCACCGAAGGAAGTTTAAATAAGACTGGTCAGTAATAATCTTAGAAATATGTTTTTACTTATAAAGGTTTGCTGATCACGTAAGGGGGGGGGCGAGGGGGTAGATTGAGTCCGTCTCATTGAGTCTGGTTAGGGGGTGACTAGTAATTCTGTGTTCTAATCCCCTTTGGGTGTACTTATATAGTTTTTTTCCCCGACATTTTCTCTAAGTCAATGCGGGTACAGTTGTTATAGAGTCTAACCTCATCACGATATCATTTTAGAGCAAATATTTTCCGCCTCGGTGGCGTAGTAAACTAGCGCTCTAGTTTAGTGTTGAGCTAGACTGCCGAGGATGGGGAGCTCGAGGCTCGAATCTCGCTCGGGTGAACTAGGGGGTGGTTTTACCTAAATGGTTTTTCACTCTCACTCCACGCGAATGCTGGTTCACTTCATATATATTCAACCTTTCTAATTCCTGACCCATTAGTGTAATTAGTACTTAAGCTACCCGAACGGGTATTAAGATGCGGGGCAAAGTATTATTAGAGCAAATATTCGTATGGCCCGGATAGGTAGTTAAACATGGTACCGAATTTTTTTTTTATCAAATAACACAAAAGAAAAACAAAATTTTAAAAAACACCATTAAATAGCTAGATCAAATATTTTCAAAATAACATTTCGATTCGGTGAACAAGTGTATAAAACCATTTTCCCTATTATTGGTGGGGTTTTTTTCTCATAGAAACCACGAATGTGTTACAAACTTCTAAGGCCATTCCTTCTTCTTTGTACAAAACACATTTGTGATAGTCATATATCAAAATCGACACAACTATTTGAAGTCATCTCTTTTTAGTTTAGATATATAAATATTTTTTTTTCAACATCCCGAAGAAAAAAAAACTAGACACCATAAAAATGTGAACGAAATGTATTTTTGAAACAGTTTTGTCCATGCGAACCAACTTTTCATATATTTAAATTTTCCACAAGTGAAAAATAAACATTCTGGTTTGATAGAGGAAGTAAAAAGTGTTTTTTTTCCCTTCATATGATGATATTTTTCAAACAGTTTCAAAAGTTACTCGAACTACTTTCATTTACTAGAACTACTACCACGTTAAATCATATGTTTTGTAGGTTTCACTTTTGACAGTTAGTACCAATTCCTAGATGGTAATCTACCTATATCGCACCAAAAAAATGTTCTAAGCCAGTAGTTCTCAAAGCGGGGTTCACGGGCTTAAAGTGACCGATTTACCTATGATCGTTTAGCCGGGAAATTAAATATGATAATAGTTCCAAACAAAAAATTACACTGAAGTTCAGTTTCGTGCATTCTTCATTTGACAACAGATATATCTGAACGTTTATTTTGTTATCGTTTACAAATTTTTGTTTGTTAATTTTTTTGATATTAAAAAAACTGTTTTGTTGGTTTCAATCCCACTGATTTATCTTTTTAGCGCCACGTCTTACTACCCGTTCGGGCTATACGCTTATGTACTAATTACATTAATAGTTTTAGGGATGAGGAAGGTTACATTTTATAAGAAGTGTATACGCATTTGCTGTCATCCAATGATCACGATACGACATCTGCTCACCTAAGCTCCGTACTATCCACGGGGGATAAGGGGGGGGGGGGCAAAAAGGGCGTTTAGAAACGCGTTCCCCCCCACGGATGGAAATTAACCAAGGTAGACTAACTAAACAACTTGACCCAGACATACCATGTTGATGTTGTTTTATGATTTTTTTTACTTTAGGAAACGGTTGAATTAAAACCAGTGAAAAGGTTTTGCCATATTTTAAATAAAATAAAGCAAAAATATAACATCATCATTTTTAATTAAATATATATTTCACTAATTCCAATTTCTGTTGTCAAATGAAGAGTCCAGCTAACCGTGCTTCGGCACGTCTTCTGGTTAAAGAGTAATTGTATATCCAATTTCACGGTTAATCGGATGTAAGACGGGCACTTCAATATACGATGTATTAAATATGGGACTTTCTCTGTGGTCTAGTGGTAAGAGTTCCTAACTACAGACCCGGAGGTCTCTGTTTCGATCCCCGGAGCTTCCATATTTTTCTGTGAAGTGGTGGGTCCGGAACTGGGGTCAAACTCAGACTCGTGAGGACAAACGAGGAGCTACTCTAATAAATAAGTAGCAGCACTGGTCTAGAAAACTGATATTAACGGCCGGTAGGGTTCTTATGGCTCGATTACGGGCTGACGCAATGGATTTTTTTTTAACAAAGTACGCACCCGATTCTGTGGCCGCATGGTCTAAGGCGTCACTCTCGCAATAGACTAGATTTCCAATGACAGGGAGATCGGGGTTCGATCCCAGTTGAGTTTACTGAAGGTGGTTTGTCCTAAATGGTTTCCTCTCTCTCTCTCTCTCTCACACTTGAGTACACTTCCTCTAAATTTAAACTACCCCATCCCTAACAATTTAGCGTAATTAGTCTACATAGGATTATAACATGAACGGGTAGTAAGACGTGGTGCTAATAAAAAAATTACGCAAAATACCTTGATAATCTTCAGCTTAACATAAATAGAATACGTCAAAGTAAATATTTAATATTTTGTCAATCGGTAGGCACAATACAACAGTATGCTGGTTTGTAAATATATTTTGTAAATCTGACCACTGAGCTAATTGTAACACTTTTTTTGAAAAAATTCTATTTACGCTGCCATTTATAAATATTTTTTTTCCGAAACCTGGTTGTTGGAGTTTTACCCACATATATAAACATGTGTAGGTATATTCTATAGGTGGAATGACTAATGAATTTGGGTTTCCCATGAGAGTATATGCGTGATGCTCATAACAATGGAAATAATTAATCAATTTAAACAAAACATAGAGAACTCAATCCCCAAGGGCACAATTGTTTGTTTATATTTTTTTTATTCCCCTTCGGAACACCATTGTGTCGTCAGAATCCCGTAAAAAAAACCCAAAAAAGAAAAAAAAAGGCACCTTATGTTTAGAGCTAAAAGTTGTACTGTTAATCTACTATTTTCAGAAATATTGTTTTGCATAGCTATGTAGTTTTCAATCGAGCCACATAATTAAAACAAGTGGCAAGGGGAACTTAAAAAAAAAGTGTGGCAACTTTTTACTATTCATAAAGTTAGGTAAAATGTAACTTTGGCTGATTAGAATAAGTTGATGAATTTAGTCTAATTAAATAATATAAATAAAATTTATATTTTGAAAAGGTAGGAAAGATTAAACTTGTTAAAGTTAGATTATGTTAATTTATGTTACATTAGAATATTAACTTATTAAGTAGGAATAAATCCAATAACATTTTAATTTTTAATTTATATTAAGCTTTCCACTAGGTCTTCAAAGAGTAGCAAGCTGGATCATGTTTATTTGAAATTTTGAGCACAATTTTTTTTTTGTCTAAGCTAAGATTAGTTGCATTTTGAAAAGAAATAATATATAAAAAAATGTATTAGACAAAAATGTGTCCATAATCTTATTGTTGGAAACTATTAAAAAATAATTGTTCATATTCTAATAACTCCAGAATAGTTTTATAATTTTGTGATGTATTAATATAAATTATATTTAAAGTTAGGAATATATTAAATAATGTTTCTAATAATAGTAATAGCTAATCACACATTTTTTAAAGAATTAAAAAAAATAAATTAGTTTCAATAAAAACAGTATAATAGATTTAATGTTATCTACAAACTTTAAAAACCAGAAATATTTAGTTATTTAGAGGAAGTCTAGGGAGGGTGACGTGAGGGGTGTGGGGAGAGGGGGGCAGGTCTCAAGGGGAGACGGTTTAGAAAATATAAACATGGCGTCGTAGTTTCTCATAAATAAAACAAATATCCAAATTTTTTTTTTCAAACATGAATAACGTTTCCTACTTGTCTGGGACTTAACTCTAAACTCCAAAACAATTACTCGAGCCAAGAAAAATTGCCCAGTGTGTTGAAGATAATATGTATTTTTTTTTATTAAACGATATAATATATAGCCAGACACGTCATTCTTGTGATATGTGAATTTATGATTAATCATGAAATTATATTGCGATGTACAAAATAACATAAAAAGTTATTCGTGGTTGAAGTGCTTGTCAGATTACTATTTTGAAAATTGTGTTCTACTTTTCAAACAAAAAAAAAACAACAAACCATATTAATGTTAAAAAAAAATTGCTAATATTGGTCAACACGTGTGTCCAAAGTTAGATTTTTAAAAGGGCCAAAGGATGATTCTTTAGAAATCCGTTCACATACCCAATGACCAAGCAGAAAGGTTAAACCAAGAAAATATGATTGAAAACCTTTTAGGGAAGATATTTAATTAAAGGCTTATGAGTAAGGGCGTGCGAATTGTAATGTTCCACTTGGAGTCGAGTTCAAGTCAATTTTGAATGGAAACGAGGTTTACTTAGATCTAATAGAATAGAGCAGTTCGAATAATATAGAGTAGTTCGAATAGTATAGAGCAGTTTGAATAGTATAGATCAGTCTGAATATTATAGAGCAGTTTGAATATTATAGAATAGTTTGAATATTATAGAATAGTTTGAATATTATAGAGTAGCTTAAATATTATAGAGCAGTTGGAATAGTATAGGGCAGAATATTATAGAGTAGTTTGATTATTATAGAGAAGTTTGAATATTATAGAGCAGTTGGAATAGTATAGGGCAGAATAGTATAAAGCTGTTTGAATATTATAGAGTAGTTTTAATAGTATAGAGCAGAATAATATAGAGCAGTTCGAATAATATAGAGTATTTCAAATAGTATGGAGCAGTGCTAATAGTATAGATCAGTTTGAACGGTATATAGCAGTGTTTCTCAAACCTTGCTTAGATCGTACCCCTTGGTCATCATGACTAAAATCTAATGTACAATGTACCTTTGCCAAGGTAAAATTTTCTCAAATGACAGGTTAAACTGTCAGATGTCAGGTAATCAAGAGATAAAATTTCCCTCAGTTGCTTCAAAACTTCCACTCCGCCTTTTATTCTCTTTGTTATTTTGAGAATTTTCCCTTGAGAGCTTCTCGCGTACCCTCGGGGGTATGTGTACCATAGTTTGAGAACCACTGGTATAGAGCAATAATTATTTGAGAAATATTTCAACTTGAATTTCTATAATAGTCATGCATGAACCATAAATAAGTACAACCATAGTTTCTTTAAAATTGCACTTTTGTGAAAAACTTTATAATAACACAAATTCGAATTTTTAAATAAATTAAATATAGCTCTATTATTGTAATTTTAAAAAATTAGACAAAAGCAAATATTGATAAAATATATTTGCTATGAAATTATTTCTTAAAATTGAATAAAATTAATTATACTATGAATTTTCCAGAAAAAGATCGGAAATTCCTGAGTACAGTACTCAAAATATTTCGGGTAAAAAAATCTTCGAGTATAGTTCGAACAACTATTAAAACTCGGCTCGAACTCAAATTTTCGAGTACTCGCATATTCTTCCTACCTTATGAGCGCACCAGCTATGTTTCGAATCCGTCCGTTTGTTAAAACGTAAGTTAACGTAACGTACAAGTACTCACCTTTCGTGATTGCGTCTATGAACAAATTATACTTCACGCACTAATACAATTAAAAACACATTTTAAATTAGTGTAGAATATACTAAAAATGGATGGACACATCAATTTTAAAAAAGTTTGAATTAGTCTTCATTGCAGTTTCTTCCTTTATCTTTATTCTTCCATGTATTTTCCGTAACATCAGCTTGTCAGATGGGAGCGTGTCATCTTCCTGTTACAGATAATTAAGCAGGTACAAACACCCCCCCCCTCCCCC